>CM022775.1:13792159-14034659 GCA_012411365.1 Ameiurus melas | reverse complement strand
AAAGGGGTCAAGATGCTGACAAGCAAAGAATGTGCTGGATCTGGAGGATGTTTTCTGAAGAACAGTGGGCAGTTTAATTGCTCAGGACAAACAATGGACTCTTGAATAACTCTGACAAAACATAAAAGCAGTAGTTGATCATTCAGGTAACGACACACAGTATTAAGAATCAAGTGTATGTATGTAAACGTTTGACCTGGTTTATTTGTGTAAACTCAGTTATTATTGCGTCTTGTCGATTATATGTAAAGGTCTGTTATGTGAAATAGCTTCCTCAGGGCAGAACTAAATTAAAAAAAAAACAACCGCAACTTTTAATAATCCATCTTATTTAAATAATAAATTTTAACATTTGAGCACAACTATATCTGTGTATCGTTCCTGCTGGCTTTTCCACCTGTGTAAATTCTTTTGTATTATCCCCAATGTGACTGCGGAATGTTAACTGCCTTCACCGTTTTTCCCCAACACCCAATTTTTCCCTTTCCTGCAGGGAAAATTTTTTGCTACAAGTGCATGTTGTCTGCCAGTCTGGTCTATGTTTAGTGGTTGTTCTCCCCTGGTTTCAAATTGTTTAAATATTTGCAGGTGTATAAAGAGCACAGGTTCTGCACATGTAGGATTTAGAAACGTTTCTTCATGTTTTCTGGAGGACCTTTCCCCACCGTTTCTTAAAGTTGGAAACAGCTTTTGTTTCAGAGATAAGTCAAGCAGAAGTAAGAAAACTATGAGGCAAAATTATAAGTGGGTAGCTGAAGATGGCCAGTGTTCTGAGATTCTATTCTGTTGACAATGGATGTAAAGTTATTTGAGTTACCATAGCCTTCAATCAGATCTATTTGTCTGATTGGATATTTGGAATGTACAGGTGTACATGAGCTCTATCTATCTATCTATCTATCTATCTATCTGTCTATCTATCTATCTATCTATCTATCTATCTATCTATCTATCTATCTATCTATCTATCTATCTATCTATCTATCTATCTATCTATCTATCTATCTATCTATCTATCTATCAATCTATCTATCTATCTATCTATCTATCTATCTATCTATCTATCTATCTATCTATCTATCTATCTATCTATCTATCTATCTGTCTGTCTGTCTGTCTGTCTGTCTGTCTGTCTGTCTGTCTGTCTGTCCGTCTGTCTGTCTGTCTGTCTATATCTATCTATCCAACCATCCATCCATCCATCCATCCATCTACCTACCTACCTACCTACCTACCTACCCCAGTCCATACACAGGTTTTTGTTATTCTTGCAGCCAAAAATGTTTGATTTTGCTGTGGCTTTTTTCCAAATTTGCGATCCAACTTGTGCTTTTTGTCAGAAAACTGCTTGAATTGGTGAAATTGTAATTACATGAAATTGTTTTCACGGTGATGTTTGTTGGTAAACGAGACATTTTACAGTAGCTGTGAATCGAAGTGTTCTTTGGCTGAATGCGATGACGTCACATGACACGTCTTGGCCCAAATCTGCAGAACATCAGCGGTAGTTTTGAAAAATGGCAAGCTCCACCGAATATTGCAGCGTTTACTTAATTTTATGTTCATTTATGTTAATCGCAAAATCCTGGTGGGAATGAATCTATCTGTCTAGCCATGTTCTTGCACTGCACTATGATTTCAGCAGCAGCGCATAACTGCAGTTGAATTTTACATGTTTTTTTTTTTTTCCATTTAAATCAGATTAAGACTGGAAGGGGATCAGTGTATACTGTAGATGTGCCTCAAGGCCTACGACCCTGCTGTCATGAGACCATTTGGGAATCAGCTTAATTCCCTCTTCCCTGTAATCTGCAACAAGTGCTAGCAGCATGTGGGTCATGCTGTATATATTGCTCTTTGCTGTTATCCTGGCCTTTTGCACTTAGCAAATGGTGATCAAGGCTGATGTCTCGAAAAGTTAATCCTTATTGTATTGCATACTGTATGAGTGTATTACTCCTGAAGTTAGTCCACTGCACTTATAAGCTGTCAAATATACATATATATTCCCATGGAACAGACAGGATAAATGATTTAGAAAAATACACTATATTGTCCTATACTGTCATCATATCCAAAATAGAGTACAAGCAGTATATATAAAATTTTCATCATATTACTTTGCTCACCGGCCAGAGTGGACAGGGAGGCTATGGTAACTCAAATAATCACTCTTTGGAACCGTGGCGAGAAGAAAAGCATCTCAGATTGCACACCATGTCAAATTGTGAGGCTAAAACAAGAGCCAAGACCAGGAATCTGAGGCTACAGTGGGCATGGGTTAACTAATCAATCTTCAACTTCACACGTATATATTTATTTATATATTGTCTTTTTCATGAATAAGTATGCATTCCAAACACATAGCTAAGCTTCTGTAGGTTAACAATCTAACTGATTGTTCTTCTAGTTACTAGCAAACAACCTTAAACAATGAGCTAGCATGTAGTTAAAAATAATCATCTATATGTAAAGTAGAGAGTCTTTAAAATAAATATGTAAATGACACTTTAAGCTGAATCCTGGGAGCCACTAGAAGCAGACCAAACCTTAAGTATTATTGTTCCACTTCTAAGCACCAATCTATACCATTTAAAGTCTTTAAAAAGTGAAGTATTGATGTAAATATGCTTAGCTGCTCAGTGTATATGTGTGTATATGTGTGTGTGTGTGTGTGTGTGTGTGTGTATTATCGACACAGGATGCTGATTCTTCTCTGCTCATTATGATGGATCTGTTGGTCATTATATCCTCTTGCTGTGCTGATAAAAAAGAATCCATTAATCACCAAAGATTTACACAGCCGTATTGTGGAAGTCCGACCATTAGAGGTCTGAATCACTCGCGACCCTACCGTAGTCATTAATCACACGCTGTTTTGTTCAAAGCCTCATAACATGGTTCATGAGAGGGCGAACAAGAGCAAACTGTACTAACTGAGTTCTTGTTATGACTGGTTGGTGTTTTAAAACGAAATAGTAGGTCTAGTAGGCTATAGGATAATAAGCAGTGACAGAATGTTGTCACTGTTCCCAGTCCAAAAGTTGATTATTTTACAATAACTACACACCCCAAAGTGTTTTCTTCTTCTCATATTACAGCAGTTTTCCAAACATTTATTTATTTATTTGTTTATCATTTTTTTTGTTATCGACCAGCATTTTTGACATTTACAGTTACCTGTAATGTCGTGGAATGTCCAATGATCCAATTCCAATGATCACTTAGGTTCTAACAACTATATACATTAATTTGTCCACTCATACAAGTCCATGTGTAAGTTATTGGGTATAGCAATGATAACGTATTAGAACGAGGGCGTTGATATAAACCTGTGATTCGCCTTGCAGCCGGAACTACTTTCTGTTGATATAGAGAATTAATCAACACTTTCTGACCAATCAGATTTCAGAATGTATTGTCAATATGGCCCAAAACATTGTATAAACAGAATATTTACAGTATATTTTATAGATATTATATTATTATATTAATTTAGGAGGCATTTTATTCCTAAGACACAAACTCTAAGCATATAGCTAGAATTAAGAATCTCATTTAAGTTTGTTTGTTCAAATTCTCCCAGTTACTAGCAAAGACCTTTAAACACCAAGCTACCACTAGCTTGATTTTGCTGCTTTTTTTTTTCTTCATTAAAATTTACGATGCAATTTTTTTTTTACCTTTTTTTGTGCCGAAATTGCAATTGCACTAAATTGTTTTGCAGTGATGTTTGCTGGTAAATGAGATCTTTTAGCTGTACTCATGTTCGACGCACATCAATCGAAGAGAGCTTTGGCTGAATGCGTGTTCTGATGACGTGTCTCGGCCCAAATCTGTGGAAAATCTGCAGGAATTTTGTAATAATTCCAAGCTCCTCTGAATATTGTGGAGTTTGCTTAATTTTGTATTAGTTTCTACTATTGCAAAAATCTTGGAGAGGTTGGCTTAAAAGGTAATTACTGATTGAGGATTATCAATTCAACACATGCTGGTTACAGTGCATGCTAAAATCCTGGTCTGGTCTGGTATGTTTTCTATATCCAAGTTATTTATGATTTTATTCTTTCTATTTTATTATTGTTATTCTTTTATCATGTCACATTAGCAGATGGGCGTAATCTAAATCTCAGTACACAAACATTTACAAATAATACATCTGTAATTGTAGTAAAACTAACTCCAATCTATTTGTGTTCTATGAGAGGAAACCTTAAAAGGCTTCAATGAATAAATATAAGTAAAATAGTATAGGTTATATTTATGGTATGATCACAAAGGACATTTGAAGACATAGTTTTACACGGCCACCTCCAGAAAACAAACCCTGGATTTAAAACCCCTAAGAAAATGGATCTAGTGCTCCAAGTAGGGCGTGAAGTTGTCTGAATCTTAATTTAGTACAGGAAAAAAAGAGAGCTGTTGGCATACCAGAAAGTACAAAGCACATCCTCTAGTAGAGAGCAAACATGATTTTCAGTTGTCTTAGTTGTGATTGTGTGAGTGCGATGCCAAGAAATTTCCTTACTGTTATGAAGTGTCATAATGTGTGTGAAGTGTGCTGTTCCCACCTACATGCACAATGCACACACACACACACACACACACACACACACATACCTACATGTACATACACACACAGACACAGACACACACACACACACACACACACACGTGCAGACAGTGACTTCATAGGTCTTGGACAGAAAACAGGAAACAGAGGCATGGATTGATACATAGTTAAAACCTCCAGCTCCCAGCACATGCCTGTGAGTCAGTTATGATCAGTGTTTTCATGGTGTAATGGGTTTTTATTTATTTATTTTTAGAATAGAATAGTTCTATAGGGAGGAAGATAATGAGTCTTTATTGGACACATATACAGTAGAGCACAGTGAAAGTGTTTTCTTCGCATACCCCAGACTGTGAGGAAGTTGGGGTCAGAGCGCAGGGTCAGTCATGATACAGTACAGTACCCCTGGAGCAAAGAGGGTTAAGGGCCTTGCTCAAGGGCCCAACAGTGGCAGCTTGGCAGTGCTGGGGCTTGAACCCCTGACCTTCCGATCAGTAACCCAGAGCCTTAACCGCCAAGCCACCACCAAATCTGTTCCGCAAAAGCAAAATCAAAATATAAAAGATATTTCTTCATATTTTAATTTTATAAATATATAAAAAAAGTTTTGTTGTTGTTATTATTATTATTATTATTATTATTATTAGTAGTAGTAGTAGTAGTAGTAGTAGTAGTAGTAGTAGTAGTAGTAGTAGTAGTAGTAGTAGTAGTAGTAGTAGTAGTAGTAGTAGTAGTAGTAGTAGTCTCAAACCCAAGGTTGTTTTACAGAGTAGAAGAGTAAGCAAGTAACTAATCACAAATAAACAAATAATCATCACACGCAAACATCTTATACAACAAATAAACAAATAATCATCACAAAACAACTTATACATCTTAGGGAGTTTTTCCTTGCCACTGTCGCCACTCAGTGGCTTGCTCAGTTGGAATAAATTCACACCTTCATTATCCGTATACCATGTTTCTATTTCTGTAAAGCTGTTTTGAGACAATATCTATTGTAAAAAGCGCTATACAAATAAAACTGAATTGAATTGAATTGAATTGAATGGTGGGAGATATAAGGTGATGAACCGACGATGAGCCTGAAACCATTCCCGAACCAACAATTTGTAGCTAACACACAACGATCAGACCGCTTGAAAATCTATAGACATACCAAATGATGAGGTTTTCAAATTTAACACTTTGTGAAAATTGCATTTAAACCAATTTTTAAAAACTGTAATAGAAAGATTATTGTTTAGAAATCCACACCTCACATGCTTTGCACGGCTGGTGGTGGCGTGCCTGTGTGATGACCTATAGATGACCCCTTATTAAAATACGAGTGCGATTTGAATACTGAAAGACACAGGATTGCTGGTGCAGCCCATAATAGCAGCAGCGTATCCATCTGTTAATGGACGGATGCAGGATATTGCAGCGAGGAAAATGAACAATGCAATAAGGCCAAGTGTGTCCAAGAACGGTTCTGCAAACATGACTATAAATTCGATTTAATGCACTGGCCTGTGCGGATATCAAGCCAATGGAACATCTGTGAAATGAAAAGTCATGCTGTTTGGAGATGAGATTGCAGCCAAGTAGAAAGTAAAAACAAATGTAGAAATGTACATGCAATTACATCTCAATATACAGTATATTCTAGAAGTACAACTTCGAATTCTTCACTCGAGTTACAGTAGAGAAGTAAACTCTTACATTTTTGACACTGATTTTAGTTACTGAATGTAAATTAGACTCCTATTCACCATGGAACAAAGGAATGAGGGAAACCATTAGCTAAGCCTAACTAGCAACAGCTTTATTGCTAATCTCTTAAATGTTAGCTAGCATGATGACACAAACGAGCAGAATGCTACTAGCTCGCTGTCACAATACAAGCTGCCATAATAAATATAAAGCGTACGAAGCTCTTAGCATTGTAAAGGTTGCTCACATACACATGCCAGTTAACATTTGAGAGATTAGGAATAAATCTCTTATGATACATGCTAGCTGAATGCTAATAGCTAGTTTCGCCAATACTTTTCAAACTGCTTTCATAAATACATATAAATTTCTGCATTGCAAGCAGATAGAATAAATCTTTGTGTAACAATGAGTTTGTGGCTTTTTGAATCAACACAAGGGTGCGAGCTTTGGACGCATGCTAGAAAAATCACCTCAGACGTCCATTTTAATCAACAATGTATAACTCCTGCTTTCCTGTTTTATGTGATTTGTGAATTGGAGGTGCATCCGTGCGTGCATAAACTCAGCAATCCTTTCCCTCTCTGATGTAGAACCAAAGACATGAAACGGAACTGAGCTTTGGAGATATGCAAATGTCCTGGCAAACATACACACACACACCCACACACACACACACACACACAGAGCAAGCACGGCATAATTACACAATATAGCTTAGTTTCCATACTACTGTTAGCTTTTTTGTAAGTTGAAAATTAATTGAGTCTTTAGTGGTCACCTATACATTATATCACAGTGAAACTCATTTCTTTGTATACCCCAGTGTAACAGGAAGTTGGGGTCAGCTATAATGCAGCACCCTTGGAGCAGACCATCAAGCCACCACTGCCCCATAGAAATGTAATGTTTAATGTTTGGGTTTGAAATTACTCTGTCAAACTGTATGTAAGGAATAAAACACAAAGGGACATGGAGTTATAGGGAAATAATCAATGATGAACTGGCGTATTAGTTGTTACCATAGAATTTTAGAATGTCATTAAAGTAAACTTACCCCGCAACTATAGTAAGAGCAGCAACAACTTCTGACCAATCAGAATTGAGAATTCAACAGCACTGTGTTATAAAATGTTAATAGCCAACACATATCCAAAATACTCCACAAACCTTAAAGGTCAATCCTACTAGACACTTTGTCTCTTAAATCTGCTAAAACGTATTGCGTTCTTTTCTGGCCACATGCTTCAGGATCTTGAAGATTGTAATTATATCTGCTGGTTTTCAGCTTGTGTGCATTGTGACACAGTGGGCTTTTCAGAACGCGCTTTAGTCACTCAGCTGTAAGAGTGACTTAGCTCCGTGGCGAAGAGGATTTTGAATTTCAGTAAGAACGGGAGATCCTTTGTGTAATTATGCATGAAAATATGTGCCGAGGAGACCATGCTGAAAAAAACAAAACAATAGAAACCCTCATAGAACTTGCGATGGGTTTAATTGGGAATTGTGTTGGTTTATATGGAAACTGTAGTAGTTCCTGTTGGTCTCTACTTGTAGTTTGTTGCCTTCTATTGGTGGCATGTTATGTCTAGTGGATACCTTTAAGGACCAATAATATTCATGGTTTGAAATGGTATTTGTAATGGAAATCATTAGAATTTCTGTGACGGTATCTATTGTTTTTGCAGCAAGTTTCTCAGCAAGGGAAGAAGCAAGAAAGAAAATAAGGGTTACCAATTTGCCTAGACTCTATTTTCTAACATGATCCAAATTCTCAGCCTGCATTTACACTGTGTGTGTGTGCGTGTGTGTGTTGTGTTTCTATCTTATGAAGCAACACTAAAACCAGCACTTTGTCTGATATTTGAGGAATCAAACCGCCGACTACTGCATATCAGTAGTTTGTTTATCACCTCATGTATCATCATGAGCTCATGTGTAGCAGGAGTTGAGAAGGTCATGTCTCTCTCTCCGTCTTTTTTTTGCTGTTGTCGTTGCTAAAAACAGAAGACGTACAAGACGGTTTCCTCTTTTGTCTCAACAAAATGTGACGAATATTCCACGTTTGTCTGTTATCCGATGACTTATCACCTCTCAGGAAATTAATGAGCTTGACTGTCTGAATCGGAAGAGGAACAGGAAGTTGGTGGTACTCATTCAGTGCTGATTCAGTGGCAGATTCAGTGCTTTCAGTGTGCGCTACCTCAGGATTTGATTACAGCACGATGCTTCCTGGGCAGCCTTAAAAGGCAGGAGTGTTGTTTTTTTTTTTTTCCCCTGATTGATTTATCCTAACATACTGTATGCTTGTAAGCCTCTTGCCATTTGCTCATGAATTATCAATTGCCATATTGATCCAGTCCATCTCTGTCGATTTACTAGCAATACAATGCTAAAATGCATTTTAAAATCTTACCTACTTCATTTCAGTTACAGTATAAGGAATAGTTTTTTTTTTTTGCAAATTTGTAAATGTGCAACTTAGGCATGACATAATGCCTTACTTTTTTTCCTCCAAAATGAATTATTTCCGAGCACATCTGGATCAACAATGACTGAATCGGGTAAATTTATGGAGGAAACCAGTGACTCAGCGAAGGCTGCTCGCTAGGCTGCATCCTGAACAAAAAAAGTATTTTCCCTTCAGACTGTCAAAGTTATACAAGGTACAGCCTACTTTTTTATGCTGCTCAGAAGCCGACTGAAGTATTTGAATATGAATTTTGTATATCCAAATGATATACGAGTCACATTTTCTTTACTGCAATGTATTTCATATGCTTAGATTTTTAGATTAGAACTGGCCAGGGGTAAGATTTTACAGGTAAGAAAAAAATCCATTTCTCAACAATACAAATTTTATGTAAATTAGCCCCAATGTCCTCGATTTCCAAGGAAACACAGTTTCAGTACATGTTTTTAAAGGCAAATCTTTCCCCTAGCAAGTCCAAAACAAAGAAAATAAAAGAAGGTAAATTGTACATTTATCTAATATACCACAGAAAAAAAACATTTATTGTGATGTATGTAATTCAGCTAAAAATAAAATCCAAAAACAACAATACGAGAAAATAAATCTCTTCTTATTAAAATGTTCCGGAAATTCAGATGAAACAACGTCCCGTTGAACATGTGACTTGTGGAATAGTCCAAATATTTCATAGGGGTGAATGGGTTCAGGTAACATGGGTGAGTGAATGTTGTGGGACACTGAAATACATTTTAATAACCGATAATGGATGCCACGTGGAAAAAAAAGCATCTTTGAAGCACGAATAAGTAAACAGATTCACACATTAATACAAAAATAATAACATTTTTGAAGTATGATAATGACTATAATTCCAGGTAAAGTGCTGTTATAGTAGGCTGGGGCAGGGGAAAAAATCCACTGTTCTAATTTTTGATTAAATTGAATTGATTTGATTCATATTTTAAGTTCATGGACATCATGGACATCAGTTTTACTTTAGCAGGGTTTAAAATGTCTTTTCCCTTTACATACACATTCGTAAATGTACTATCAGTGTGACACTGCAATCGTGGAATCACTCGACGTTGTTTCCGTACACTATTCTGGCCACAAGCTTCAGAATCTTGAAGAATGCACTTCTGTTTTCTGATTTCAGAGTGAACACAAACCAACAAAAAGTGAATGGACCTTGCTCGCACCTTTAAAGGCTATTTATGAATTTAGTTTGAAGCAGTTAGCAGTGAGTGAAAAGCGAGTGTTATAAGTGACAGGGTATGAGAAAACATTTAGTGGTAGGACGTTATATCTGCAATGCCCCTAAATTTCAATACACATTAGGAGCTTTAAGCCCACATCTAGCAAGAATGGATTTGAAATGAGAAAGAGAGAGAGAGAGAGAGAGAGAGAGAGAGAGAGAGAGAGAGAGAGAGACAGACAGACAGTTTGAGAGATAAAAAGAGAGAGAGGAGTGTGTCTCTAAATTATTTAACAACTAGCATAACGTGTTGGCCAGAATGTGAGACTAGAGGCTCTAATGATGTTTACTCGATGAAAGTAAAACTCCTAAATATGTACACACACACACACACACACACACACACACACACACACACACACCGCACACACACTTTACAATTCATTAGCTTCATACACTGCAGCTTGTAGTGCAGGTTTAATTCACTACAAAAAGACGAGAGATGAAACAAGGTACATTTGCATGTCTTTGTATACCTCAGAACACTACACACCCCCATACACACACACACACACACACACACACGCGCACTAGAATGTATTCCATACATCACTATCTATATAGCATTGCAAACTACTTCATACATAATTCTAGTCTAATAATATACTAGGTGTGTGAGTTAGATTTGCATTCAATACATTTAAATGTGTAATGACCTGAAATTCTCTGAACCTGGAGCTACAAAGTATGTTGCCTGTTGTATGCTTTCTAGGTAGAAATCTCAGCAAACCATAACAGGATTTCAGCAGAACTGTATGCAAAGTAGAGGGGTCTGGTTTATACCTGCTGTATGGTTTAAGTACATTGTTCACACACTCGCTGTGTATCTAATGTACCTCTGGAAGATTTAAAAATGACATCCACTAGAGCCAAAACGTCCCCGTCCATCGGGTTCCTAGTCAAACTGTTTAGTTAAACAGACAGACATTCTCTGTTTCTCTTAAAATTTTCTGCTGTCGTCTTGATTGTTGTCATGGGTTGCATCTCAAATTGAAAATGTGGACCTTATCTACTAATCTAGAAAATCTAGTAGAATGGTACTAAAACAGATCTTTCGGTAGGTTTAAGGCTACGTGAAAATTCGAACACTAACTGTATTAGACCGTAGTTAGGGTTAGTACTCAATAACAGTCTAGAATAGTATGTAAGTAAGTATTTGAGACACAACGCTAGTTTTGTTTAGCCAGCTTGTTTAGTGTGCGGGTGATTTGTACAATTTTTAATGAATGAACTCCAGCATTTTGTGATATTGCGATTGCAGAACATCATCACAATGCGCATTCAGCCCAAGCCCTCTACGACTCGAACACGAGTACAGCTAAAAGGTCTCAATTACCGACAAATATCGCTGGCGAAGGACCGTGTAAAACAATTTCATGCAGTTGCAATTTCGCCAATTCAAGTAGTTTTCCTCAAAAAAAGCACAAAAAACTCAAACTGCATGAATGAAACTTCACCACATCCATTTCCATGCATATAAAAAGTATAGTATAAACAATCAGTATGATATAAACCTCACCAAGTTGAATGAAACATCACTGTGGATATAAAAGTGTCTTGTGTAACTTGGTGGACAGGTGGAGCAGGTAGGGATTTGCTGAAGTGGGATGGTTTTGGGAGGAATTGGGATGGGCCTGTCAGAAACAGGACTATCAGCTCAGTCTGTGCACCTGTCCCTCTTAATTCTGCACTCTTATCCTAATCCTGAATGAAAGGAAAGAATGTAGAAAAGACACAAAATCTGCTTTGGGTCTTGTTTTTTTTTTCTACCTATATAAAGAGAAGAAATCTTTTCTTAATGATTAAAAAAAACATTCTGGTTTTCCATGGCTTTGCTCTATCTTGTCACAACAGGTTTAAAACCATGAGACACATGTACGATTAAAACGAGTTAATAACCTTTTCATACATCCTAGCATTGCTTGGTCTTGCATGTTGGCTCAATGTTCACGTTGTGGGAAGCGCCTTCACGCATGACCGGCATCTGAAGCTTGTGTAGCATCATGCCTGTTTATTAGCCTGCTGTGATCAGGTGAACTGGCTATTAAGCATGTTGCGTGATATAAAACGGTACGTGTGGACTGTAAACGTAAGTAAATGTCCATAACTCCTAATCTAATGAGTGATTACATAAAAAAAACCCAAACAACAACAAATAACAACACTGAAATTTTGTTTCATTTTTTTATTAATTAAATGAATGAGAATTAATATAATTTTTTCTGCACATAATTTTTTCTGCACAAGTATTACGTTGTGTTAAATACAGTACCAAATCTCAAATGGGGTTTATAAATTCATTAGCTGGACCAAAGGTTTGGTTTCCCAGAAACAAAATAGAACTCGTCTGAAAGGTGGTAGCTTACATGTGAGGAATAAAACACATCAGGGAGTGCTATTATAGAAAAATAATCCAAGCTACAATGGTGTGATATGGCCTGATGCGTAGCCAAGTTACTGTTACTAACCTGAAGTTGACTATTTTCCATTTATTGTCCAGAAATGTTTTATTCCTCTTATAATTCAGTCGATTTACCAACAATTACAATTTTCCATGTCGTAATGAACATGTTATGCTTTTGAACCATCTAATATTATGGAAAGTCCATGGCTGCTGATTTTTCCACCAGATTTTTCTACGCTCTGTGTGACAGAAACTCGTGGAACTCACGAATACGAAGTTTTAAGGAGTAGAGAAAGCATGCATATTTAATCACCCGACTCTATAGTTCCTAGCTCTTACAGTGGTTTCATACAGTATAGTTCATGTTTTTCTTTAATGAATAGCAGCAGATCCATTAGCAGGACAGGAGGTCAAGTTTCTTGGACCTTCACAGCAGACAGCAGGCATCAGTATTGACGAAGACGAATCAACTGACCCCCTCAAGCTGCAGCGGTCTAAAAATAAAGAGATAAAAAAGACAGGATGGATTAGAGCATTATATAAAGGACAAAAGCAAAAGACCGAAAGGAACATGTAAGGTGATTAATTATTCACTTGTATGGATTATAAGTAGGGATCGGTAATGATGAAGAGGCACTTGTCAGTTGGTTCAGCATGCTTTTATTAACACACACACACACACACACACACACACACACACACACACACACACACACACACACACACTCACACTTCAGAGTTAACCATCGACATCTACAAATTTCCAGATAACTAAAACCATAAATCCACAGCTAGAACACAGTGAAAAAGAACTGCAGTGACTATTGGGATGATTTTTCTTCTTCTCTATGCTCTTAAGACAGCATATAAAATGCGTAAGAACATTGCACACTCTTTCTTCTGCTAGTGCCGAAAGTGTCCTGTAGCAAAATTTATGCAAGTCTTCAGAAAGGTCGTTATAGAATGGATCGTTAAAGAATTCATACAGCTGTGAGCTCAGTGGGAAAGCTGCATTGTTATTATTATTATTATTACTATTATTATTATTATTATTATTATTATTATTAACTCATTAAAAAATAGATGGAGGTGAGGGAACGACTGTTTATAGAAAGAACATGTTGTTTCCACAACATAAAACTGAACTATAAGTGAATAAAATTTTTCATTTCAAAGTTTTTTGTTTAAATTAACAAACAAAATTGTAATCGTTGGCAAATTTAAAAAATGTAGCATAAGCGGAATCACACGATTCAGGACATGCCATTATTGGAAAATAATCAACTTCTGGGTAGTAAGTGGGTAGTAATCATGGACTATTTTCCTACAACAGCACTCCTTGTAATGTTTTATTCCCTATTTTCTTATAACGACATGCCCCATGTTATTCCTCATTTACATAAACGACAAGAGTGTTCTTACTACAACATATTCAACCAATCAAATGTCATGAAATTCTATACGCTGATCAGTCAAAACTTTAAAATCAGTGACAGGTGAAGTGAAGAACATTGATTATCTCGTTACAATGGCACCTACCATGGGGTGAGATATATTAGGCAGCAAATGAACAGTCAGTTCTTGAAGTTGATGTGTTGAAAGCAGGAAAAATGGGTAAGCGTAAAGATCTGAGCAACTTCGACAAGGGCCAAATTGTGATGGCTAGACGACTGGGACCGAAGATCTCCAAAATGGCAGGTCTTGTGGGGTGTTCCTGGTATGCAGTGAACCTTTTAGAACCTTTTAGAACTAACTAAAAGTGGTCCAAGGAAGGACAACCAGTGAACCGATGACAGGGTCATGGGCATCATTGTAAGGATCATTGATGCACGTAGGGAGCAAAGCCTGTCTGGTCCAATCCCATAGAAGACCTGTTGCATGCACTTTGTTTACCTGGGGAAGAGATGGCACCAGGATGTGCTGTGGGAAGATGGCAAACCGGTGGAGGAAGTTTGATGCTCTGGGTAATGTTCTGCTGGGAGAGCTTGTGTGAGCACCCCCTGCTGGCCTCATTAATACCACTTCCAGCAGCAACCTTAGTTTTCCCCAGGAGGTCTCTGATCCAGGTACTGGCCAGGTTCAACTCTGCATGTATGTAGATAGAAAATAAGAGTGGGAGTTTTTTTTAACACCAACACTTGCAGTTCACATATTATTATTATTATTATTATTATTATTATTATTATTATTATTATTATTATTATTATTATTATTATTTAATATTTAGTAGCAGAAGCAAAAGTCAATTTCTACTAATTGACCTGAAACACGTGTAAGACAGAAGGGCAAATTGAGCTACGACCAAACACAAGGGATATAGAAAGTTCCAGTACACAACAAAAGCTAGGCTTGAAAGCTAGTCAAACCATGAGTCATATTAGAAGGGAAAAAAAAGATTCATTTGTAATGGAGTGCCACTCAACAGCCACGTGACGAAACTTTGTGAAGGGCACACTTCTAATGCCCTGACAAAATTCGAATAAAATAAGTAAATGAATCAAATAAATTACTAATGAGAAAACAGGAAAAGAAGTGTGCGTGTGTGAGATTTTGTGTCCTTTGGGGTTCACTCCCCCAAACACTGCAGTTCTGAAGCTTGTCAAAAGATGGCATTGCGGCAGCAATTCTGAAGTTTCAACTGTACATCCTCTCCATTTCACAGGCTGCTCTCTTCTGTCGTGTTCGCAACACTTTTATTCTTTTGGAAGGTCATGCAAAGTTGTAATTACATGACATCCTGCCGCTGCTGTTGGATGCATGTTACCATGACTACCTTAGTCATGACGACCACATTCGTCGACTTTCAGTACATGTGCTAGCTTTACATAGGCTTTAAGTATTCATACGTATTCTTACATATTTTTTATTAATAAAAGTCAGACTCTCAGAAGCTAAGTGACAAAAGTGTCAGCTTTCAACAGATCTCATAGAGAACATGTGGACTGAATTTCCCCAAAATGCATCAGTGCCTGGCATAAGTATTCACCCCCTCCTTTGAACTTTTTCTGCCTTTTGTACTTCTACAACCTGGAATTTTTTTGGGTTATTTTTACCATTTGATTTAAAAATGTGTATAATACGGGTAAAATAAGTGTAAAATAGTCATGCAATGAGCACTTTTATACACTATACTCGGAGGCATAAAACAAAATAACACAATAAAACAGTTTTACATGGTAAAATGAAAAGAAAGAAAAAGTGGAAGATTTGGATTCATTTATTTGGTTAAGTGGACTTTTATTATAGGTTTCGAGTTTTACTGATTTAAGTTAGGGTTCAGTTGGATTAGCTCCTGGTAATGTATTATATAGATATATTATACTGTAGGTAAGTGTTTTAGCTAAATTAGAAGGTTGCAGACATATTATATGAGGATGTTATACAGTATATACAGTATGAGGAGATTTATATCTTGTGAGGTTGAAAAATCTCAGCAATCTTTAGAATGTAATGCATTTGATCTTTAATAAAATGTCAATAACACATAGGGTCAGTACTTTTTGGCAAAATGTTCTCAGGCTCTGTCAGATTGGCTGGAGACTGTTGATGTGCAGTAATTTTCAGGTTTGCCACAGATTCCCAATCACATTTAGGCTTGACTGAGAAATTCTAACACATCCAGGTACTTGGTTTTGAAGACATTCCCTTAACCCTGACAAGTTTCCCAGTTGGCATACTTTATAATCCCAATTAAATCCATTTCAGTTATGGAAAAGTTCAAAGTATGGGGAAGAGGGGTTTAATTCAGCAAGGCACAGTGTGTTTAAAGGCAGGTAGAGTAACAACTCAACCAGGACTATGTGTTACTGACTTTGTATTAGATCTCATACATTACATTCTAAAGGTTCCTGAGATTTTCCAACTTCAGAAGATCTCAAACTCTTTATACTGCAGCTAATCCAATTAAACCCCAACCTAATCAGTAAACTCAAAACCTATAATAAAAGTCCATGCCACCACATAACCAAATAAATGAATCCAACTCTTCCAGCAAAATAGTTAGTATAAAGTGCTATTTTTAGTTCAGCCACATTGGAGGGTTTTCGAGCATGAACTGCTCGGTTAAGGTTCTTCCACATCATCTCAGTTGGTTCAAGGCAGGACTTTGACTAGGCCTCTCCAAAACTTTAAGTTTGTTTTATTTAACCATTCAGAGGTGGATTTACTCTTATGCTTTGGATCATTGTCTTGCTGCATAATGTAGTTGCGCTTGAATTTCAGCTTACAGACTAAAACCAGACATTCTCCTTTAGGATTTATCTGGTAGAGAGCAGAATTCATGTTTCTCCTCAATTATTGCAAGTTGCCCAGACCCTGAAGCAGCAAAGCATCCCCACACCATCACACTTCCTCCACCATGCCTGACCATAGGTATGATGTTCTTTTTGTAGAATTCAGTGTTTGGTTTTAGCCAGATGTAACGGGACGTCTACCTTCCAAATAGTTCCCTTTTTTCGACTCATCAATCCACAGAACATTCTCCCAAAAGGTTTGAGGATCATCAAGGTATGTTTTTGCAAATTGAGACGAGCCTTAATGTTCTTCTGGGTTAGTTGTAGTTTTCACCTTGCCACTGTTCCATGGATGCCATTTTTGCACAGTGTCTTTCTGATAGTGGAGACAAGAACAGTGACCTTTATTGATGCAAGAGATGCCTGCAGGTCATTTGATGGTGCCCTTGGCTCTTTTGTGACTTCCTGGATGAGTAGTTGCTGTGGTCTTAGGGGAATTTTGGAAGGTCTGCCAATTCTGGGAGGGTTCACTAGTGTGCCGTACTACTGAGTTTTTCCATTTGGAGATAACGGCCACAAACCACCAGTGGTCATTTGGAGTCCCTGAGCTTTTGAAATAGCTTTGTAACCCTTCCCAGACTGATGTATTTCAATCACCTTCTTCCTCATCATTTCTCGAATTTCTTTCAGCTTTGGCACTGTGTGTTACTGAGTAAGACCTTTTAACCAACTTCATGCTGTTGAAAAAGTTCTATTTAAGTGTTGATTTGATTGAACAGGGTTTGCAGTAATCAGGTCTGATTGCGAATAGTCCAGCTGAACACCATTAGGAATGCAGTTTCATAGATTTGGGGAATTATTAACTGTGGCTGTACAAACATTTTCACACAGGACCAGTTGGTACTGGATAACGTTTTTGCTCCAATATATAAGATTATCTCACACCTCCAGGGTCCGGGGTTCGATTCCCGCCGGGGCCATGTGTGTGTGGAGTTTGCATGTTCTCCCCGTGCTGCGGGGGTTTCCTCCAGGGGACTCTGGCTTCGTCCCACAGGTCCAAAGACATGCACGGTAGGCTGATTGGTGTGTCTAAAGTGTCCGTAGTGCATGAATGGGTGTGTGAATGTGTATGTGATTGTGCCCTGCGATGGACTGGCACCCTGTCCAGGGTGTACCCCGCCTTGTGCCCAATGCTTCCTGGGATACTGTGATAATGAAAAACACAAATGTATGCAAAGCCGGAAAGGTTTTGCATAAGTATGAGGGAGAGTAACTTTGTGCAAGAGATCACAGATACTAAGTCCTAAGTCCTGAGTTCAAAAAAGGTGAACTCAGTTCTCCACTGAAACAGACCTAGTGTTTAAAATAAATTATTTTGAGATGTTCAGTGGTTACAAGAAGCAGTGATCTCTGCTGTAATTAGTGTAACTGTGTGTGTGTGTTTGTGTGTGTGTGTGTGTGCGTGTGTGTGTGTGTGTGTGCGCGTGTGCGTGTACTGACCTAGCTTGTCCTGAGGCTACAACAGATCAAGTTCCTCTTCCAATGTTCGTTTCCCCCTTGTTCTCGTTTCTTTGTGTGAAACACCATTGAATACCAATCCCTTGTGATGGATATAGAAAGTGACATACATTGAAAAAAAAAAAAGAAGCAATTATAAATTGTGTGCGTTCAAATCCAAAGGCTGCTGGAGCACCACTGTTGTGTCCTTGAGCCAAGCTCTTAAATTACTAACTTGGCCAAAAATGATGATACCAAATGTTTCCTTCTTTCAGAATTGTATTGGTCCTACAAGGCTAATGTAGTCTGTTATAAGCAATGTATCGAGGTGCAAAATATATACATAAATCATCATATGCTCACCTCAAACTATGTTGAGTTGTTAAGTAAAATCTTAGAGATTTATGTGCTGGCATGCTTATGTCATATATAACTTACCATAACTTAATAATGAGTAATAACAGCTGGGATAATGTACATAGTAACCAGTAAAAGCATCTGGAATAACTCATTAACCAGGAAGAGCTTCTGGAATAACTTAATAACCAGTAATAGCAGCTGGAATATCTCATTAACCAGTAATAGCATCTGGAATAACTCATTAACCAGGAAGAGCTTCTGGAATAACTTAATAACCAGTAATAGCATCTGGAATAACTCATTAACCAGGAAGAGCTTCTGGAATAACTTAATAACCAGTAATAGCAGCTGGAATATCTCATTAACCAGTAATAGGCGGCTGTGGCGCAGTTGGTAGAGTTGTCCACTAATCGTAGGGTTGGCGGTTTGATTCCCGGCCTGGGTGACTCCACATGCCGAAGTTTCCTTGGGCAAGACACTGAACCCCAAGTTGCTCCCGATGGCAAGCTAGCGCCTTGCATGGCAGCTCTGCTACCATTGGTGTGTGTGTGTGAATGGATGAATGAGACACAGTGTAAAGCGCTTTGGATAAAAGCGCTATTTAAGTGCACATTTACCATTTACAGCAGCTGGAATAACTCATTAACCAGTAATAGTAGCTGGAATAATCAGCTGGAATAACGTAATAACCAGTAATAGCAGCTGGAATAATGTAGTAACCAGTAATAACAACTGGAATAATACACAATAACTTTAATTATATATATACAGTGGTGTGAAAAAGTGTTTGCCCCCTTCCTCATTTCCTGTTCCTTTGCATGTTTGTCACACTTAAGTGTTTCGGAACATCAAACCAATTTAAACAATAGTCAAGGACAACACAAGTAAACACAAAATGCAATTTGTAAATGAAGGTGTTTATTATTAAAGGTGAAAAAAAATCCAAACCATCATGGCCCTGTGTGAAAAAGTGATTGCCCCCCTTGTTAAAACATACTATAACTGTGGTTGTCCACACCTGAGTTCAATTTCTCTAGCCACACCCAGGCCTGATTATTGCCATACCTGTTCACAATCAAGGCATCACTTAAATAGGAGCTGCTTGACACAGTAAAGTCCACCAGAAGATCCTTAAAAGCTACACATCATGCCGAGACCCAAAGAAATTCAGGAACAATTGAGAAAGAAAGTAATTGAGATCTATCAGTCTGGAAAGGGTTATAAAGCCATTTCCAAAGCTTTGGGAATCCAGCGAACCACAGTGAGAGCCATTATCCACAAATGGCGAAGACATAGAACAGTGGTGGACCTTCCCAGGAGTGGCCGGCCGCCAAATTACCCCAAGAGCGCAGCGACGACTCATCCAAGAGGTCACAAAGACCCCACAACAACGTCCAAAGAACTGCAGGCCTCACTTGCCTCAGTTAAGGTCAGCGTTCATGCCTCCACCATCAGGAAAAGACTGGGCAAAAATGGCCTGCATGGCAGAGTTCCAAGGAGAAAACCACTGCTGAGCAAAAAGAACATCAAAGCTCGTCTCATTTTCTCCACAACACATCTTGATGATCCCCAAGACTTTTGGGACAACATTCTGTGGACCGATGAGACAAAAGTGGAACTCTTTGGAAGGTGTGTGTCCAAGTATATCTGGCATAGAAGGAACACTGCATTTCATAAAAGAAAACATTATACCAACAGTAAAATATGGTGGTGGTAGTGTGATGGTCTGGGGCTGTTTTGCTGCTTCAGGACCTGGAAGACTTGCCATGATAAAAGGAACTATGAATTCTGCTGTCTACCAAGAGATCCTGAAGGAGAATGTCCGACCATCTGTTCGTGTACTCAAGCTGAAACGAACTTGGGTTCTGCAGCAGGACAATGATCCTAAACACACCAGCAAGTCCACCACCGAATGGCTGAAGAAAAACAAAATGAAGACTTTGGAGTGGCCTAGCCAAAGTCCTGACCTGAATCCTATTGAGATGTTGTGGTATGACCTTAAAAAGGCCGTTCATTCTCGAAAACCCTCTAATGTAACTGAATTAGGACAATTCTGCAAAGATGAGTGGGCCAAAATTCCTCCAGGACGCGTGTAAAGCCTCATTGCACGTTTGCAAAACGCTTGGTTGCAGTTGTTGCTGCTAAGGGTGGCCCAACCAGTTATTAGGTTTAGGGGCAATCACTTTTTCACACAGGGCCATGATGGTTTGGATTTTTTCACCTTTAATAATAAACACCTTCATTTACAAATTGCATTTTGTGTTTACTTGTGTTGTCCTTGACTATTGTTTAAATTGGTTTGATGTTCGAAACACTTAAGTCTGACAAACATGCAAAGGAACAGGAATTGAGGAAGGGGGCAAACACTTTTTCACACCACTGTATATATATATATATATATATATATATATATATATATATATATATATATATATATATATATATATATAAATAATACACAATAACAAATAATTTAAAACAATAACAGCAGAAGCAGCTGGAATAATACACAATAGTAGCATCTGGAATGAAATAATAACTACTGGTAAGAGCAGTTTGTAATAGCAGCTGGAACAAAATAATGAGATAAGAATAATGAGCTGGAATAAGAATAACCAGTATTAGCAGCTGGAATAATGTAATAACCAGTAACAGTTTCAGAAGGAATTAGAATTGATTTAATACACAGTTGTTCCTCTTCGATTTAGAAATGTGATTAGTTTTTTTTAAATACAGACTTGGATATGAATCTAATGTAGAAATAGTGTTACAGACACAAACGATGTATTCTGAGCGAAAGTGTTTTCTTTTAGACACACAGTTTGCAGACTTTCTCAGCTTTCCTCGTGGTTGTCATTTTCTTAGCTCGTTAGCGTCATTAGCCTCATAGCACTAGTGCAAAACTTACAACATTAAATGAGAATTTGAGGAGCATTTGAGGAGAAAATTTGCTTTACCCCTCAGCTGCCTTAGTTTAGATTAAAAAATAAATAAATCCACACAAGGAACATCTACCATAACAAAGAAGAGTATCAACCTTAAACACAGATGTGATAGTGTACAAAACCGTTGCGATTCCATGTGATGAATCAGTATTGTTTTTACTCTGTGATTTCTTCATGTGTGAAACCCAATCCCTCCTGTCTATAATGTACAGTACACAGGGGCACGGAGTTTCCATATTCTGATTTTGCCACAGATTCAGTTCATTACACATTTTTTTTTTTTTTTTACAGCAGGGGCAAATCATTAACTCTCGTCACCTAAGAGTGTGTAGTTCAGACGGAAGTAATAAAAAATAATAATAATTAAGCTAGATCAGTAAAATTTGTAAAAAATAAAAACAAACAAAAAAACAACAACCAAAAAACAAACAAACCCTTTGGCATATAATAGTCCAGATTTAATTCATCTCTCTCTCTCACACACACACACACACACAATGTGTTTTTACCGATTTAAGCCTTTCATATGCACAACTGGTGCAAATCATTACCGATCTAAGCTGAACTATTTAGAGGTTAGACATAAGTAACTAATAAGAAAACAGGAATGTACTGAAGATTTGATCTTTAACTGCAAATCTGCAACAAGATTAAGGCTTAAATCTTATCTAGACGTTCATCCTTGTTAATAAAGTAAGGAGTGCATGTGCGAATAAAGTAGGTGTACATGTGGTTCTTTCTCTCTGTGTGTGTGTGTGTGTGTGTGTGTGTGTGTGTTTGAGAGCTCTTGAGTTTTACAAGTGCTGTTTTTCATCACACAGTGAGAGCGAGCACGGATGAAGTTCAGTCGTTTTCCCTCTCCTTCTCCCACTCGTTCAACCTTTCAACCCTCATTTCTCTCTTTGAACTCTTCACCACTCGCTCTTTCATGTCTTTTTATTTCCTCCTTTATTTCTCACATCTCTCTCCTCAATCAATCCTCGACCCCCCCATACTGTGCTGTTTATTACATAATACATCCATATTGTGCTGAAACATGCACTGTTTGTACATATTTATGTCGATTTCTCATAGTTCTCATAGTTTTACATACTGCTTGGAGTGTGTTCTTCCCGTTTTGAGATCTGGATATAAAAATAAATCTGAATATTAACTTAAGAAAACCTCCTCAAACCGGAACATGACCTTAAAACTTAAAGCTACTGAATTTACAGCTACTTACAAAAAGAAAAGGGAATCAGTTAGCAATTTATTTATTTCCATTTTCTAAGACTGGGACTTTTACATTCAAGCACTTTTTTTAATGTCGATTCTTTAGCCTCACTGTCTAGTCTTCACTCGAACAAACTATATAACCCATTTTAACACAACTGCGTGATAGTTGCTATTTTGGGGTTTGCGTATCATGTAGCCAGGGCCGGTTCTAGACATTTGGAGGGCCTAGGCAAAATTTATGTAAGAGGTCCCCTGCACCCATTCCCTCCTCCTCCCCTCCAGCTTTCAGAATAAATAAAAAGCACCTGAAACAAATATAATTCCTAACCTTATTATTTTTACAACATCTGTTATTAATATTTGTATATTTTTACTTATATGTCCACCTTAATGAAACTTTAACGAAGGTAAACACAAAAAATAGAATTTAAGACTGAAAGGACTTCTGGACCATCTCTTATTCCTTTGTTAAGGATGCTCTCATGGCCACAACCAACTTCAGAGGAACACTTCTACTTTTTTTTTTTGAAAAGCAAAATCTGGTGCCCAAGGCTCATTGATTCATGTAGGGAGTAAAGGATAGTCTGTCTGGTCCAATTCCACAGAAGAGCTACTACATTCACATCGCGTACCTGGGGACGAGATGACACCAGGATGTGGATCTGGAATGAAGGCAAGCTGGAAGAGGCAGTGTGCAATGTTCTGCTAGGAAACTTTGGGTGCTGGCATTCATGTGGATGTTACTTTGGCACAAAATACCTACTTAAACATTGTAGCAGACCAAGTGCACCCCTTCATAGCAACAATATTCCCTAATAGCAGTGGCCTTCTTTCAGCAGAGTTCAAGGTGTTGACTCGGCCTCCGAATTCCCCTGATCTCGATCCGATCGAGCGTCTGTAGGATGTGCTGGACAAACAAATCCGATCCATGGAAGCCCCACCTCACAATTGACAGGATTTAAAAGACCTGCTGCTAAGGTCTTGGTGCCAGATTCCACATCACACCATCGGAGGTCTTGTGGAGTCCACACCTCGACACGTCAGAGCTGCTTTGGTGGCCCAAGGGTGGATCTACACAATATTAGGCAGGTGGTTTTAATGTTATGGCTGATTGGTTGTAGTGTACAAAATGACTGAAATTGGTTATTATACATACTATTAACATAACATACTATTCTATACTAATGTAGTAAGTAAGGAATAAACCAAGACAGGATCTGCTGTTATAGTAAAATAATCCACGACGGAGTGCTGAGATGTGGCCCGATGCATAGCGGACTTACTGTAAACACCCTGAAGTGGATAATCTTACAATAATAACACATCCTGAACTGTTTTATTACTTTTACACCACAGCAATTTGCCAAAGATGATAGAATAGAAAGCTAGGTCAGAATAGAGAATTCAACATCGCTGTGATATAGTGATGTAATAACAGCCAGTACGTGTTGGAATATAGTTCATTAGCTCTTTTATCTTATAATTATTCACCTGCTATCCTGCTCTTTGTGTAGAGTTTTTAAAAAAGAAGAAGTTTTTCTAAGGACCAGACTATTCAAATGGGTTTGCAGATATGGAAAGAAACACCATCGATAAAGAGATAAATGATGGTAGGTGTGAGTATTGATTCCTTTAACAGCTTTTTTTTTCTTTTTCTTTCTTTTTAACTCGAATTCTTTCTTTTTAGATCATTTAGATTTAATACAAAGCATTCTCAAGTAGTAGTGCAAGCACGTACAAACACACACACACACACACACACAAGTTTAAACGAGTGGACAATGGCGGCAGCAGAATAAGCATTGCACCCAGAGAACAAAGAGCCTAAAGATCAAAAGTGGAAAAATATGTCTGCAAAGTTCATCTACTACACTCTCACACTCACACATAACCTTTTTCTGTCTTTCTCAAACACACACACACACACACACACACACACACACACACACACCCAGATAGAGTGGGTGATATGAACTTGATATGGTGTCTCATTATCTACAGTCTCATATCATACTATAACTCACTGTGCTGTAAATATAATAAACTTGCGGTAATAAACAAAAGGTTAGAATGGCGTATTTGTTTCTTGCTCTAATCCAACTTTCTTAACAATTCTGACATTGTTGGTTCAGAAAGTTGTGGCAAGCCCCGAGGGCTGTTGTCTAAGCGTGGGCAGTCGTGGTCCATTTTGTTATCAGTAAAGCAGAGTAAGTTTGCAAGTACTGTATTTATGGCAGTTCATGGAGTTTTAATTTGTGATAGTGGCTTATTAGTAATACAAAACAGAGCAAATACAAAAGTGCTGCAGGAGAACTTCTCTGTGTGGCCAACATGTCCGATGTCTGATTCTTAGTTTTGCGCTAGAGCTTTGAGATTTTTCGGAATTCAGATTATATTTCTGTACATCTCCCTACACTATAAATTCCCCAGTTCTCCGTGATTGTTAAGAGTAAACACTTTAGGACATGATGTTCTAAGAAAACAGTCGACGTCTGGGTGAAGTGATACAGCGAATAAATAACAATCTTCTCACGTATTCACACCATGTCAAAAATTCTGTGTATTCTTTCTTAAATAATAACACAACAGTAGATTTGCAGAGCATCCAAAATACCACTTCCAGTGAATGAGATGTTACTATAGAAACGGTGGTGTATTCGAGCGAGCACGTTAAAAGAAGACTGTGATTTGAACGACAGCGGAACTACTGTCGGAGCTTCTGTTCAAGAAGAATGTATAATAGACACCTTCTAACAGATTATTTGAGATCAGAGAATTCAACTGCGCAATATTAACATGTAGCGTAACTTTACTTTGTTGTTTGGAGGAAGTATGGAAAGATTCAGGCATGTAACGTCTTCCATTCTAGTACTGACATGACTGCACTAGTGATTTAACTCTAAAACGGAAAGCTTCTGTCATTCTGGCACAAACGCCTCGTGTGGGCGAGGCGTAACAGCGATTTACTTTCATTGGCGAGTGAGATTTGGATTGACAGCTTGAGTGTCCAGCTGAGGAGGAGAAGGATGTTGATGACGATGCTCCGTGCCACTCCTGAGAGCTCATCTCGAAATAATAGTCGTATGAGACTACCCAAACCTCAAATATGAATTCACTAAGTTAGTGAGTAAGGAAGTAATTTCCACTACAAAGTACGAACACTATAACTGTACCAAGAACCGCATCCAGAATGCTCTCCAAAATTCGTGCCTCTGAAGTCTCTACTTCCAAGTTCAGGGAATGTCCATCCAACTCTCACTAGCCAATGAAAGTAAATTGCTGTTAAGCCCCGCCCATGCTTGCAGAGTGTTAACGAAAACTCTGGCAGTGAGTTCATAAACCATGATCAGTGTATTTTATTTAAGACCATCAGTATGTTTACATATACAACAATCCGATATTAACCCGATTAAAACGATACTCTGATTAAGAAACTAGCATGTAAACAGCCATTTTTAATTACCTTAATCAGATTAAGGTCATACTCGAAGTAAACACAAATCGAATTAAGACGTGTGGAGTACTCCTATTTTAGTCACATCATCGAAGTGTATTACAGACATGTACACACCTTAATCACACTATTAAGATCGTATGAGAGTTTTCACCGCATTTTGCGACAGGACACAATCACACACGGTTGTGCTCAACTGTTTGACGGCAAACAAGAGAGCACGGCTGCGTCCGAAACCACGTACTTACCTGCTATATAGTTGGTCAAATATACGCATCTGAGCTACTATTTAAGAGGTAAGTATGGCTTCACGCAGTCGTCTATTTGTACGTACAGCACGACAAATAATTAACTTGAAGCTTTCGTAAAAATTAAAAATGAGAGACACCCAAAACTGTATATGGTACCATGACGAAGACAAACTCTATGTTGATATGTGAAATTCTGGAGGGAACGTCGGATGGCGTGGTGCTGTGACGTAATGATGTGTGCTGTTAATCGATCCATGTCCTATAACATGCAAAACGGGAACATGAAAGGAATAGACTAAAAGCGAATCATGTAAACACCTTAATCAGAATATTGTCTTATTCAGAATAAGGTCAATAATTAGATTACTGCTGTCCATGTAAACGTAGTCTAGTCAATGTTACGTTTTTGCCGCAGAGTTCACCGTTTTCAAATTTCATTCCATATAAAACAAAACTAAAGAAGCAAACCTCAGACACCAAACATAACATACAGTTAAAGCATTTGTTGCTACATGTTTAACTTTGGAAGCTGCTCATTAGTTTGTTCTCTGGTTTATTTCTTTTCTCTTTTAAACATGAATACTTAAAGATGGAAAACAAGTGGCTAAAGAAAGTACCATCTGTCTCTTTATTGCCTAGTCAGTAATAGCATTTTCCCCCTTGGCATGAACACACCACACCATATTTGCATGTGTGCAACTGTCTGTGTCTGTGTGTGTGTCTGTGTGTGTGTGTGTGTGTGTGTGTGTGTGTGTGTGTGTTATCATTCTTGGCTAAAAAACTTTTAATGTTGCTTTGTGTTTCAATACATTTGAATAATATCTCAAATGTATAGCACTTCTTTTCTCCAAAAACAAGGTTTAATGACATTAAATTAGCATATCTTGTCTAGTATCTCATCTCAAGTGTTAGAATAGCATCAGTATTACCTGAAGGCTCGGACTTTTCCTCAGGAACATGAGCTAAATTGTCATTGTGTTGTTCAAGTGGCACATCAGAAAGTCGTATGGACTTTCAATTTAAATGTAGATTTCATGTGCTTAAGAGTATTCCTCTACTAGCTGTGAGATGTAGTCAGAAGGTGTGTCCTCTTTCGCCCCGAAGCGTACCTTTACTATAGTATAAATGGCTGTGTTTCCCAAAAGCAGCACAAAATAAGGATCTTTACTGGGAGAGAGAGTGTTCATTGTGATGCTCACGTCACCATTTGATGGTGATCTTTGTGCTGTGATGTTTTGGAAAAACTCAGCCATATTAGTACGTTAAGATAGCTGGGAGATTTATGATTTGCCAGAGAGCTGGACGAATTTTTATCTTATTTATCTGATACAAATGACCAATTTTGCATTAAAACAAGATCAGGACCAATTCCTAACTCATTGTAGTGAAATGTATCATTTTACCCAAACCTAAATAAAAAATATTTATGCCAACGCTACATAGATCCATGATGCCTAGCTAATTCAGGATATGATGATTAGCTATTTTTTTTTTATCAGCCATCTTTTCACACTGAGGACAATTGAGGTACTCGTACAGAGCTATTACAAAAAGTGCAGACATTCACCGATTCTCATGTTGCTTTCATGAGAATCAGTGAATGTTTGCACCTTTTTGAATAGTTTTGTACGAGTCCCTCCATCGTCCTCAGTGGAAAAAGAAGGATCTCAATATCATATAGCCGCTGTTGAAAAGGGGTCAAACATGCAGAAGATGCTGGAAAATGTTTCAGAGAAAGGTTAATGTTGACAGTTCCTATTTGTGGAAAAAGCCTGGGAAAAACCTACCTCATGGAAAGAGTTTCACATTTTCTACCATATATAGTTTAAAAACTTGAAAACTTTCACTGAAAAACCTTTTTTTGTTGACTAATGGTCTACAACCCCAATTCCGAAAAAGTTGAGAATGTATGGAAAATTCTAATAAAACCAAAGAGCAGTGATTTGTAAATGTACTTTGACTTGAATGTAAACAAAAAACAAATATAAACAACAATAATAATAAAAACAGTAATAATAATAATAATAATAATAATAATAATAATAATAATAATAATACATTTTATTTATATTGTGCCTTTCCACAAGCTCAAGGACACTTTACACTTCATATACATTTAACAGGACATTACTATACGTTTCAACAAATGTTACAATCTCAATTACAAAACAGGAAATAAACCTTCAATCAGTAAGAGACAGAAAAGAAGTGTTTTAAGCTGAATTTTAAAGATAGAAATAGAGATATCACATAAAGACAAGGTATTTGATATTGTACTTAATTATCTGCATAATTTTTTGAAGGTAAACCTTTATTTTGAAATTGATGCATGCAACACGTTCCCAAAAAGTTGGAGCAGGCTCAATTTAGGACTAATAATGATGAGACAAGTTGAAATAAGAAGGTGATGTGAAACAGGTGAGGTGATCATCTAATCGTATATAAGGAGCCTCCAAAAAAGGCCTAGTCCTTCAAGAGCAAGGATGGGTCGAGGCTCGTCAACTGCCAAAAGATGTGTTAGTGAATAATCCAAAACTTTGAGAACAACAATCCCCAAAGACAAATCAGTAGGATTTTGGACATTACACCTTCTATAGTGCACAATACAATTAAAAGATTCAAGGAATCTGGTCAAATCTCGGTGCGTAAAGGGCAAGGCCGAAAACCACTTCCCTCAGACGTCACTGTCTTAAAAACCGTCATGAGTCTGTAATGGAGATCCTCACATGGGCTCAGGAATACTTTGGTAAACCTTTGTCACTCAACACCATTCGCTGCTGCATCCACAGATACAAGTTAAGGCTTTACTATTTGACGAAGAAGCCGTAAATCAACACTGCAACTGTCGACTTCTCTGGTCTCGGTCTCATCTGAGATGGACAGTAGCACAGTGGAATCATGTTTTGTGGTCCGACGAGTCAATGTTTCAAATAATTTTTGGACAAAACAGTTGTCGTGTTCTCTGGGCCCTAGACGAAATGGACCATCCAAGCTGGTATCAGCGTCAGGTCCAAAAGCCAGCGTCTGTCATGGTATAGGGGTGTGTCTATGCGTCTTTTCCAGGGACGCCTCTGCATTTTCCAGCAAGACAACACCAAACCACATTCTGCACGTGGTTGTGTAAGCAGAGAGTGCAGATGCTAGCATGGCCTGGCTGCAGTCATAACCCATCTTGCACAGCTGAAGAAATGCATAATGGATGGATGGGGGAAAATTCCGCTTGCTAAGCTTAACCAACTTGTGTCTTCTGTGCTCATTTGTGATTTGTTAATAGGATTCAAACGTTACAACTTTGTCCGCAGTAATCTTTGCAGTAATGATTTGACATGATATCGCCAGCAGTATTGCATGAAGTCCATTCCTGATTTTCTGTTGATCACAGGAAGCATAATTTCCTTGGTCTGAGTGTGCCTTCAGAGCCGGCTAGCTAGGTTCTCCGCGTAACCTTTGAAGTGAGATATTAGCCCATATGAATTATTTGAATTATTAGTCAACGTGGCAATGCTACACTTACACACATAGTGCCACCCCTGCATGTACAGTAACTAATCAATGACTGGACACAAGCATGACATTTACTGCATGAGGAAAGCACACTTAGCTAGTAAGCTAGAGATTCGAACACTTTTAAGCAGTCCGTTTTTGCAGCCGTGTTTCTTAAACCGGCTCTGTATTTAAGTTTAGAGAGTTCATAAAAACATTTCCACATTGGATTGGAGAAACATACTTTAGGTGTACGTTTTCTTAAACTACAAAAGCTATGCCAATGTATATTGGCGTAATCCCTCACAGGCAACATCTGAGGGGTTTTCCCAGACCTCTAGCACAAAAACACACTATTATCCAGCTACTTCCGGCATGTATGGTGAGTTTCCTTGGCATGCTGTCTTTATTAGTGTGTCGCATATCAGCCGAAGTTAGAATAGTCGAGGCAAATGTTGTTCTGAAAACTTCTAGGATATATTGTTTCACATTCATACACACAGATACACATACACTTCTCCACACAAGTTGTTATGATGAGGTCAGCCCCCAGAGAGTCTGAGTGCAAGGAAAGTCTTGAGAACAGGAAACGCGCACAGCCTCTGAATGTGACCCCAAGCGAGAGTGGACCTCAAGAGTTTCAGCTATGAACAGAGCGACAGTGTGTGTGTGTGTGTGTATATGGGTCCGCAGGGAGAGATAACGGCTATCAAACAAAGAGTCACACAACTAAGCAGAGAAACCAAATACTCTGGTAGAATTGTGCATTTGACTGGTTTATGGCCAGTGTATGTATGTATGTATGTATGTATGTATGTGTGTGTGTGTGTGTGTGTGTGTATGTGTGTGTGTGTGTGTGTGTGTGTGTCTAAAGTGTAAGGAGTGTGTGTTTAACTGAAGAACACTTTGTAATATTAACCAGATTGTGGATTCCATCCTATCTGCGTTGAACTTCCTGAAAATCCTCTTACACAACTCTCCATACACACTGCAACAGGTGTGGTGTGTGTTCTTTTGTGTCCACAGAACTAATGCTAAAAGACATTAAAAGCTTTGTCTTTTTGACATTATTTATAGTCTCTTTACACTCTTTGTCTTCCTATATCTATTTTTAAGTTCTGGAAATCGGTATACTGTATGTTTGTGGATGAGTGTTTGAGTCAGTGTGTGTTTGTGTGTGTTTGTGTGCATGCTTTTATTTATGCATCTTTGTGTCCATCTGCTCAGCAGTACTCCAGCTGCTTGACCCACACCCACAGCTAGCTCCTGATTGGCTAAGGACATCTAGGCCCAAGCTTGTCATGCCCCTCATGAGCACGCACACACACACACACACACACACACACACACAAACCCTGGTCTGGAATCTGTCCACAGCGGATTAGGAATGTTTCAGTGAGATTGAGACCACAATACTCATTTATTTCTTCAGTTGTCATGATTTACTTATTTGTCAATTTATATTATAATTCTCAATCCGTCTTTGCTAATACAGGAATATATATTTTTTAAAAAGTTTCTGCATTTTGATGGACGCAATAATATAAATGATAATACGTGATAGCAATGACTGTATTAATAGAACGGTTATTATTGTTATTATTATTATTAGTATTATTATTAATAATCACCTGAAGGTGATTATTTTCCTGTAAAGACACATCATAAAGTGTTTACTCTCCTTTTGCAATATTTATAATGTATAAGGAGTATATGGTATAAAACTCCAATTCCAAAAAGGTTTGGACTCTCTATAAAATGTAAATAAAAACAGAATACATTGATTCGCAAATCTCACAATCCCGTATGTTCTTCACAATAGAACATAGAAAATATATCAAATGTTTAAACTGAGTAAATGTAACATTTTAAGAAATAAAGAAGGTCATTTTGAATTCGATGGCCGCAACACGTGTCAAAAAAGTTGGGAAAGGACAACAAAAGCCTGGAAAAGTAAATGTTACTAAAAAGAAACAGCTGCAGGAATATTTTGTAACTAATTAGGTAACAGGCAACATGTCCGGGTTAGGTCATGATTGGATATAAAAAGAATATCTTAGAGAGGCGGAGTCTCTCAGAAGTAAAGATAAGATGGAATCTGGATGGAAACAGATGTTGTTATAAAACCTGTATATACTTTTCAGCATTGATGAATGCTTTCCAGATGTGCAAGCTGCCCAATCCATAGGCATTAATGCACCTCCGTACCTTCAGAGATGCAGGCTTGTGAACTGAGCGCTGATAAAAAAGGTGGATGGTCCCTCTCCTCTTTAGTCCTCTTTCAAAATATAAAATTTCGGTTCGTCTGACCACAGAACAGTTTTCCACTTTGCCTCGGTCCATTTTAAATGAGCTTTGGTAAAGAGAAGACGGCGGTGATTCTGGATCATGTTCACATATGGCTTCTTTGCATGATAGAGCTTTAACTAGCGTTTGTGGATGGCACGGCGAACTGTGTTCACAGACAATGAGTTCTGGAGGTGTTTCTGAGCCCATGCAGTGATTTCCATTACAGTATCAGTCCTGTGTTTAATGCAGTGTGGCTGAAGGCCGAAGAGATTTCTCCAGATTCTCTGAATCTTTTTGATGATATTATGTACTGTAGATGATGAGATATTCATAGTCTTCGCAATTTTACATTGAGGAACATTATTCTGAAATTGTTCCACAAATTGTAGACGCAGTTTTTCACTGATTGGTGAACCTCTGCCCATCGTTACTTCTGAGAGACTCCGCATCTCTAAGATACTCTTTTTATACCCAATCTTCTTACTGACCTGTTGCCAATCAATCCAGTTGTTTGTTTTTAGTAACACTTACTTTTCCAGCCTTTCGTCTCCCTGTCTCAACTTTTTTGAGACATGTTGCAGCCATCAAATTCAAAATTACCTAATTTTTTTTCCTTAAAATGCCACATTTCCTCAGTTTACACAATTGATATGTTTTCTATGTTCTATTGTGAAGAACATACGGGTTTGTGAGATTTGCAAATCATTGCATTCTCTTTTTATTTACATTTCTCACACAGCGTCCCAACTTTTTTTGGAATTGGTGTTGTACAAAATACCAAATTACCCCAGCAATTATCTATAAAAAAAAAAAAAAAATAAAAAAATATATATATATATATATATATATATATATATATATTTATATATAAAAGAAATGGCCATAAATTAATTAATTGAATTAAAAGTACACTTAAATATACCATAAAACTAGCATTGATAAAAGTTTCAAAACAGAAACGATTAAAACTCTACTTAAAATGAAACTAAATATAAAATGAAAGGTTATGCATTAAATAAACCTACTGTAGCACTTGATTCAAATTAAATGGAGGAAAAAACCCTGCCTGTTATGTTATCTTATTATGGAATTTTGCTGGTAAGGTTTGGGTCCACTTCACTTGTCCTCTTAGAGGAATGGGTGACTGAGTGTAAACCATTAACTGCTCACCTTTATCCTATGATGAAACATTTTTCACCTGAATGGAGTGGTGTCTTCCAGGATGACTCCGCCCCCAGCGTCATTGACAGGGAAATGGTGTAAATGTATATGCTGTAGCTTTCACAGTTATCAGCTCTCCACCCTGGTGAACACCAATGGGTGATTTTGGACTTCTCATCATCATCATCATCATCATCAAAACACTGACTGAGAGAATATCTTTTGGAAGTATGGTGTAAATTGTTCCAGTAGAGAGAGCTCCAGAGAATCTGAAGGTGTATTGAAGCTGTTCTGCAGGCCAAGCCTCATGTTGCTTTTTAAATTTAATATGTCATCCTGGTTGGTTCATTTCCACTGTTGAGTTCCTTCTCCACCCTCCAGAAATCCACTCCAGGTTTTCCCACCAGCCCAAAACTTTTGTCTTGTTCTATCTGTGCACTCCATGGCATATCCCCACCTCCAGAGCTCACACAGATTACAAACAGTGTGGAGGGAGAGTGTGACTGGAGGGACTTGAACAACTTTTGCTCCTCCAGTTGGATTCCCTTTCTATGGATCTGTTCACTGTGAGGTTTTAGACACTCATAGCAGAAAGTGAGGAAGACTTTCAGTGTGTGTATGCTTGTGTTTGTGTTTGGACTCAAGGAGTTGATGTGTCTTTGTATATGAGTGTTTATGAGTGTGTGTGGGGAGAATGTCAGGAATAACTAGGAAAGGTTCTGGGAGACCCGGCTACTACTACAGGCTGCTGGGTCGAACCCGACTCCAGAGGCAACGCAGTCGCTCCAGGAGCAGGACCAGACCTGCAAATAAGGGTAAAGGTGCTTCTGATGCATTCGTGATGTTCTCTGACAACTTTTTACAATTTGGAACATATATTACACAAGATTACTACTGTTTCTGAATCATGCCTGTTTGATTTAACTGTAGAAGAGTTAGGGTTAAGGTTACTCATGTACTGTACACTGCTAACCCTAACCCTTTCTTATCACTATTATACACAGCAACTTTAATTCAACCAACAGACAAATACAAATTCTTCAGACTTCTGAACAGTTAGAAGCAAATAAAGTTGTGGTTGTTATTACTAGAACGTACATTCATATGGAAACCATTGTAACAAATTGTGTTGCCACAACCATCAACACAGTGACACCAAACAGTGCGACATAACGTTCTCTCAACATTGCCACAACATTCCAGCATCCGTTGACCTTTTTTTTTATTTTTTTTTTTTTTTGTTTTTTTTTTTTTTTTTTTTTTTTTTTTTTAATTGACTGTTATATTACTTGTTTTCCGTGGCGATTAATGTGGCATTTATAACATCTGTGTTGGCTGTAAAGTTACTTTATTGCATCTCCGCTTTTTTTTTATATTTTTTTTTTTTTTTTTGTGTTTTTTTTTTTTTTTTTTTTTTTTGTTTCTTTTTTTTTTTTTGTGTTTTTTTTTTTTTTTTTTTTTTCATTCAAACAGATTCATGAGCAGACTGTAATAACACGCGACCTAATGCTTGTGCTGGTGACGGCATTTTAAAGTTTCTCCCTCACACGCATACAGACACAGTGGGGGAAATAAGTATCGCTATTTCCAATGAGGTTATTCACATGAGATTTTCACCAGATGTCAGTATTAACTCAAGAAATCCGCAGTTATAAATAATTCAAAACTTTAAAGTACATAATTAAAGTTGATTGTAATAAAGTGGAATGACACGGGAAAAAAGTATTGAACATGCTAAGAAAAAGCCGTCCTCCAAGGCAAGGTAAGGCAAGGAACCAGCTGAAATCTGTAAGTAGTTAGAAAGTAATTATACCCCCTATCTGTGCAAATTAATATCACCTGAGTTAGTAAATTGATGGTCTATAAAAAAGGCTTTTCATTACCAAGGTGTCACACAAGAAACATCTCATGATATGTAAAAGCAAAGAGCTCTCCCAAGACCTTTGCAACCCTATTGTGGTGAAACATTGATGGAATCGAATGTAGACATATTTCAAAACTTCTGAATCCTCCACTAAGCACCATTGGGGCCATTATCCGCAAGTGGAGGCAACATCACTCCGTCATCAACCGGCCACGCACAGGAGCTCCTTGCAAGAGTTCTGACCAGGGAGTCAGAAGAATAATCAGAAAAGTAGCACAAGAGCCAAGGACCACTCGGAAAGAACTCCAGAAATACTTGGAGGCAGCAGGTACCGTCATCACAGAGAAAACAATAGGCACTGCTCACACTCACCTCGCAAAGACCCCATTACTAAAGAAAAGGCATGTCGAAGCTTGTGTAAAGTTTGCTACAACTCATTCGGACGAGTCTATGAAATACTGGGAGAGTGTAGTCTGGTCAGATGAGAGCAAAATGTAACTTTTTGGCTGTCATTCTACACACCATGTTTGGAGAAGAAATTTCACTACACATCATGTTAAAACACTATATCAAAGTTTGGAGGTGGAAGCACAATGGTGTGGGGCTGGTTTTTCATTGCATGGTACTGGCAGACTTCATGTAATTGAAGGAACAATGAATGGAGCCCTTTACCAGAAGATTCTTGAGAAGAATCTGCTGCCATCCACCAGGATGATGAAAATGAGACGTGTGTGGACCTTCCAGCAGGACAACAATCCAAAGCCTACAGCAAAGGAAAGTCTCAATTGGTTTCAGAGAAAAAACATCAAGGTATTAGAACGGCCCAGTCAATCACCTGACTTGAATACAATTGAACAAGATTCAAAGACAATATGTTTAGAAGAATGGGCCAAAATAACACCTGAATACTGCGGCACGTTAACATTAACTTCTTACAGGAAGCATCTTGAAGCCGTCATTACAAACACAGGCTTCTCCACTGAACATTAAATACGTTTCAGTTAGCGTGTTCAATACTTTTTTCCCGTGCCATTCCTCTTTATTACACACAACTTCATTTATGGATTTTAATCTTTGGATTTCTTTATACAGTGAGGGAAAAAAGTATTTGATCCCCTGCTGATTTTGTACGTTTGCCCACTGAAAAAGAAATGATCAGTCTATAATTTTAATGGTAGATTTATTTGAACAGTGAGAGACAGAATAACAACAAAAAAATCCAGAAAAACGCATGTCAAAAATGTAAGAAATTGATTTGCATTTTAATGAATGAAATAAGTATTTGACCCCTCTGCAACACATGACTTAGTACTTGGTAATGACTTAGTAATTACTTTTCATTTTCAATGCCCTGTCTGAGGGAAGGAGGTTCTCACCCAAGATTTGACGGTACATGGCCCCGTCCATCGTCCCTTTGATGCGGTGAAGTTGTCCTGTCCCCTTAGCAGAAAAACACCCCCAAAAGCATAATGTTTCCATCTCCATGTTTGATGGTGGGGATGGTGTTCTTGGGGTCATAGGCAGCATTCCTCCTCCTCCAAACACGATGAGTTGAGTTGATGCCAAAGAGCTCCATTTTGGTCGCATCTGACCACCAGAGGACAACTGGGTGAGAGTGTTGTGGTCAGATGAGACCAAAATGGAGCTCTTTTTTTTTTCCCTCACTGTATCTCCGGATTTCTTGAGTTAATACCAAAGTCTTGTGAAAATTTCATGTGAATAGCCTCATTGGAAAGATATTTCTTGAAAAAAATGTTGACACGTTCAATACTTATTTCCCCCCTTATATTTAATAAAACTTTCTAAAATAAAACCAGTAAAAAGTTTCTTTTTGGTTACTGGCGTCAAGCTTGGTGTTAAGTTTAGCTGTAGCTCAGTATTAATAATTACGTCAATGGAAGGTTCTCACAAGTTATAGTATGTGTAAACGTGTGCACATGCATGTGACATTTTAAAAGTGCGCTTTAAAAAAATTTCCTTACTCGTGCAAATAACCTGGACGATATGTCGAAAATGATGAAAATGCATTAAGCCATGGATTTAGCAAAACCTTTTACAATCACTAAGAAAACCCATTTATAAAAGCCTGGTCTAGAACGCTTGTTTGTGTTTGGATGTGCTTCCTGTCACTTATTTTATAGACACTCTACAGGCCACATAAGATGCTTAAGAGCTCCTAAGAGCTCAAGGAAAAAATATTTTTTTTAAAAAGAAAGAAATCATTGAAATGTCAAACTCACCTAACCATTAGAGACCTAATCTTTAAACAACAACAACAACAATCTAACCTAAAGCACATTAAAGCCCTTTTAAGTTTAATTCTAAAAGTTAAAGAAGCCTGATATCTCGAAAATCCTCTTCTTTACTTCTTTAACACGCTAATGTATCATTTGTATTGTTTCCATATAGTCAGTAGATAATACGAGAGAGATAACGAACTACTTTAATTTGCTGTATTCAGTAGGACACAATAGAAAGAAACGCTGTGCTCTCTATGAGACGCCAACTTGCCGAGAGCTTGTGTGTGTTCGAGATTTATGTTAGTTTTGGCCCAGTGCCATCGAGGAGTGTGAAAGGAATGCCCGCTGTTAAAGAGAGAAAAAGAAACGCTTCAGAAAACGTTTCCATCAGGCATTTTGCAATTAAGGCTGAACTATACAAGCACGTGTGTCTGATATTGTATCTGCAGGTGCATCATCGCAATCGCGTTTTGTCAAATCGTCCACTAAACATTGGGCGATTAGGTAATGGAAATCCCGTACTGTTTTGGACCCACACAATTTAGAGCTTCGTTATCTTAGTTGTTTGTTTGTGTCGATCAAAGACAAACACGGTCCAGTGAGACTCTTATCGCGCCCTACAGATTTAGGCATCATGATGGATTTCATGAAATTGTTTTGCACGGACTTTCGCATACCTTTCAGCTGTACTCACGTTTGACGCACGTAAATCGAAGCGGGCTGTGGTTGATTGCGCGTTGGGATGACGTCACATGACACGTCTTGGCCCAAATCTGTGGGGTAATTTTTCAAAAATTGCGGAATATTGCGGAATTTGCTTGATTTTGCATTCATTTCTGCGATCGCAAAATCCTGGCGGGACTGTGTAAGTGATTAGACATATTAATATATTCGAAACGAATACATCGGAGCCGAAACTATTGTCTGAGCTGCTGTCACAGAAAAATTTATCCATATCATCTGACCAATTAGATTGCAGTATTCAAGCAAGCCGTGGTAAAATGGTCCCGCATATCATAGATTAAGTGATAGATTTTCTACATTTTATTTCACACAACTGGACCTATTAAAAAGTATTCAAACACGTCCAGTAGCATCCGCATTGTAGGTTATGTCTAGGGGAAGAGCCCACTCACATTGTGGTCTACGATAGCAAGTTCGTGCTAGTCTTTATTTTCGGACATCAGTCAAAGTCGTACAGACGGGAAGATAATAATAATATTATTATCAAAAATGTGTTTTCTCAGATGCTCACACATTCCATGAGTGCTGGTGATGTTTTTCTCAGGGTTCTTTGCTCTCAGATTGGAGGACAAATCCGCTCACAACTTGTGCAGTTAACAGAAAACGACAGCTGCCAGCCTGTGTGAAGTGGCTTCATTCTCAGTTTTCTGGAACGCATGTAAGAATATATCAGAAGAAACAGAAACGTAACGATCCGAGTCTGAATTTCACTAACAGACGTCGATTTCTAAAGGTCACGCACTTTAAGCCTGCTGATGTTGCTTGTTCACTGATAAGTCCCGTAAACAGAGTGTCATAGTCTGTGTCGGGAAAAAAGGAAGTTTCACAGGACTGGATATGGGAAGTGTCTGGTGTGAGCTAGCGACGTTCCTGGCTGTTACACTTTACCCGGAAATCTCTGGAAACTGCGGCAGACGGCGGCTCAAAGTCCTGCAGTATGATTGTGGGTCACATGAGAAGCAACGCCAGTTTTACGCCATGTGTGTGCCTGTGTTTGGTACAGATAGTGGGAAAAATTTCAGGGGCATTTGACAAGCTAGGAGTCAGTAAACATGGTGTAATCTAACATTATGACAGGGGTTAGGGTTTTCTGGGCCATCTGAGAAAGTCAAAACAAGAGAACGGTAGAGGAGAAAGGATGATGAAATGAGGGAAACAGCTGGGGAAAAAAGAGAGAATGGCAAATAGATAACAGAAGAGATGAACTAAGCTGTTTGAGAGAAATGTGCGAACCCAGCGAGTCTGAAGTCAAACACTACTACGGAAAGAAGAAATTAGAATTCTAGTTTGTTTTTAGGCGTCTAAAAGTTATCGAATTAAAATGATTTTTCTGCTGTTTGCTTTCGATTTTCTTTGATCTCTTCTCGGTGAACTTTTCATACCTTAAATATGACCGAACGAAGTAAACATGTTGAGGGTTTTACGTCATTTAACACATGAATGAAGCACAGTGAAATTAATGAACTACAGCCTGATGATGGGGATACAATTCTTTGGGCTTACTAATAAAGAAACTGCTGACTAATGTTCAGGTTAAAATGTAATAGTTTTACATAAAACGAAACATGGCCGAAAGAGAAGACGTGCAAAGGGGGTGCAAACTTTTGCACGGAAGACGCAAGGGCAATTATAAGAAATCTTTATTAGTAAAAAACCTTTATTAGTGAAGAACCACATCCATTACGTCCTCTTAACCCAAACTATTTCGAACTTTTCCAAAGAGTTGACTGTGGATTTGTGCAGTGATCCAATCAGCCAATCATGTCGCAGGAGTGCAGTGCATAACATCATGCTGATACAGGTCAAGAGCTTTAGTTAATGCTTACATTGTACATTAGAATGCAGGGAAAAAATAAGTGATCTTAGGGACTTCGGCCATGGCGTGGCTGTTGGTGCTAGAGTATTTCAGAAACACACCACACAATAGTCTACATAGAATGGTGTAGAAAACAAAAAACATATCTAGTGAAAAGAAACGTCTTGTTGATGAGAGCGGTCAGAGGAGAACGACCAGACTGGTTCAAGTTGACAAGAAAAGGCTACGATGACTCGAATGACCACTCTTTACAACCGTGGTGCACAGAAAAGCATCTCAGAACATGTAGAACCTTGCAGTATACTTACTGTAGATCCATTGTGTTGAACTGAACATAAAATCATGAGGTGCTCTTATACAGAAAAAGGGCTTAAAATGATTACATCATTCACATTTCATGTTGTTTTTGTCTTCGGTTTGGTATGCATTTAAGATGTTTTTCTTTAAAGAATATGAAAGCTTGTCTTTATCCAACATTGGCTACACACTACATTGAGTTTGTTTGTGAGCTAGCTGTTCCAAAGCAAATAAAAATGCTGCTCTAATAACATCAACAACAAAAAAAAGCCTTCTTATTGGAGCGTACATGGTTCCAACTAGCACAGTGTGTTCAGAATTAGTCTTTAGATGAAATATTTTCCAATTACTTCAGCCTTGACAAAGACGCCACTGAAAGGTCTCCGCTCAGATTCTCTTTTCATGTACTGTCAGAGAATAGCAGCTTCTAACAGTTCGAATAAAATCAGTGCAATTAAAAACGTTCTCTCAACACGTCAAAAACTTTGCAGCGGGAAACAAACTTATTGAGAGTGTTTCTTGTTTTTAGATTTTTTTTCTTCTATGAATACAAATTTTCAAAATACAAATAAATACGAATAACAATAGTTATTTTTTTTTTTGACGTTAAAAGTATCATCAAATATGTTTTTTTGATGGCTCTAAATTGTCCATAGTGAGGGTATGAATAGGTATGTGACTGTGTGTGAGATTGTGCCCCCAAGTCCTCTGGGATAGGCTCCCTGTGTAGGATAAGCGGTACAGAAACTGGATATATAATCAATTGAGATAACAATATAAATGAAATAGAATGAAATAAAATATAGATAAAGAAATGAAAAATATTCAATAAAGGGATTAAACATTAAATCTTGAAAAGCAAGAATTGTTGAATTATGAATTCATTCAACTTTAGCTTAAATTTTCAAAGAAATGAAAGAAATTTGACAAAGTGACTTTTAAATGAATTGATTAGTTATTTGGCAGAAGCTTTTTATCCAAAGATACTTTTAACTGAGCTAAGCAGATGAAGTATATAGGGTGATGATGTATACTGTACTAACGTTCATCAATCTTATTATTTTTACTCTTTAACATTTCTAAATGCGATGGTTTCAAGTTTCATATATGACAATGATGAATTAATAATAATAATAATAATAATGATAATAATAATAATAATGTTATTATTGTAATTGCTTTCATTAGAAAACATAGCTGTATTATTCTGGTCCTGCGAAGTCAACAGATTACTTTACAATAGCAGTGTCACATTTACCGGATTTGTTTTTGTTTTTATTAATGTGAACTGACTTGCACTGACTTCCTGTTGCCTCAGAGAAAGACCTGAACATGAACCGGACAAAAGTGATTCAGTGATAATCAGCCCTCGGATCCAACTCACAACACACTAATTACAAATTATCACAAAACTACAAATTGTAGTTGACTGTTACAAAGCTCTGACACTTGAGATTCCTTCCATAAATGTTATATAAACACGTCCTAACCAAAAATAATTAACAAAAAACCCCTCACACATCAACAATGATGTTGTTATTCTTAAATTGGTTTATTTTTAGACTTCAGCTGTTACTGTAAAAAAAAAATCTAATAAAAACGTATTAGAACAATAACACATTAACCCTTTAATGCATGGTGTTGCCATATGGCAACAATTAATTTATCTTCAATTTTTTGATAGGTATTAATACAAAACTAACATTTTTCCATATAACTGGAAATGGAGCGCTTTAATTTTGACTTAACATAAAAAATAAAATAAAAATGCCATGTAGGAGATGACCAGGATGTGCTGTTTGCACTTCCTTTTCTCATCATCTCTCAAATGTAATACATTTTTCAATATTTAGGCAAAGCTACTAAGGGAAACATTTAAACTCTATCGGAGAGAAGTCAACATGTATTTTGTGTCACTTAAACAAGTTTATATAGTTGTTGCCATATGGCAACAATATGCAATAAAGGAACATTACAGTAGTATGTGCATTCATGAATTGAAACAGGCCTACAGAGCAAAAAAAACAAAACAAAACACCAAGCTTCTCTAATAGTATATTTACATTTTTTCACATTGAAAGTAAGAAAAAACTGTTGTAATTTCAGACATTTTGCAATTGCATCTTATTTTCAAAATTTTAGATTTCAAGAGAAAGAATTAAAAACACACTAAACCCAAAACCATGTTTTTTGTATGTATTTTGCGTGCGTAAATCCATCCACATACTTTTTACAACTGTAATTCCTTTCTAGAAGATATCACTTTTACATGTTCACTAGGTTACTGTTTACTAAAAAAAACCTCTGCCACTTATAGTCCGGAAAATGCATTAATTAGAATGAGTTATTTTTAACTATATGATACTTTCCACCATTTCACACTGTTGCCTTATGGCAACAATTTACCAACTACTCCCCTAAAATATTTTTCTCAAAAAATGTTAATATATGTTAATTAATTAATTAATTGACTTTTTTAATTATTAATTGTTAATATATGTTACTTGAGCTAATTCATAAAAAACTGTTGTTTTTTATGTAAATGTAATAATCCATGCAGTAGAGAGTTATTATAAACCTAGTGTTTATGCTACAGTCGGAACCACTGTCCAAGCTGTGGTTATATTCAATTAATCCACACCTTCTGACCAATCAGATTTGAGAATTTCACAACACTGCAGTATAAACTATATTAATGCTGATGCTTTATAATTTGTTTGTGCTAGCTAACGCAATCAATAATCTTAGTTACTGGAGCCTCAATGTATTCATGTATAAATGCTCTAGTGGTTATTAAATGTATCACAGAATATTGTTATCCACAGATTTAATGCCCAGTTAAATGCTGTGCACAATTTCCCACTTGCAAACAACTCCTTGCTTCACGAAACAATTGAATTAGTTAGTGAAACAGCTTTGGTATTGTAGAGGCATAGGAACATTCTAAACCGGAAAGCTGAGAAACACTACGACATTCCTGCCCATAGTACAGGAAGTGTGTTTTCTGATTGTGTGTGTGTGTGTGTGTGTGTGAGTGTGTGTGAGAGAGAGAGAGAGAGAGAGAGAGAGAGAGAGAGAGAAAATGTAAGCATGGTGTACGTTTGCCTCACAAATGACAGATGGAGAATATGGAAGCAATTTTGAAAACCTGGATGACATTAGCAACAGGTCCAGTGTTTTTAAATGCTCAGTGTGTAAAACCTGTGTGTGTGTGTGTGTGTGTGTGTGCATGCAAGTGTACTCGATCACAGATCAGTTTTGCTTTACTATGTCTCTGAATCTCTGAAATTAAACACACTTCCTGGACACAGTCCTCAAAGAACACACTTCCTGTCTTTAGCACGTGGTAATTTAGCACTAAACTAATTCGACTAACAGCACTTGTCCTTGATGTTAATTAGGTATCGGTGTGTCTTAAAATAACAGTTTTTGTTGGAATCTGTATATCTGCATACTGTTTCTGAACATTTCGGGAATGAACTAATTAAATACTTTGCATGGGCGAAGAAGTTTAATAAAAGTTTAGCCTAACACTCCTTGCTCGAAATACTAATTAGCTAGTTGACGTTTTCTGTTTCAATTACCATCAGCAAGCATCGAATCGAATGAATTATCATTCATTTCTTACCATTTCACCTCTTACACCAGTTCTTCCAGTCAGTTATGAACGCGTCAAGATCTCGGCATCTTCGTGATCTTCTGACATTAGCTACATAATTTAGTAATGTAAATTGCAGTTTGTCATTTTTTTTCACACCACAAGGGGGCGTGCTGTGACAGGACGGTGGCTTAGTGGTTAGGGTCCAGGTTTGGGGGTTCGAATTCCGTGTCTGCCCTGTGTGCACGGAGATTGCATGTTCCCCTGTGCTTCGGGGTTTCCTCCAGGTACTCTCGTTTCCTCCCCCAGTCCAAAGATTTTGGACAAAGAGTTGTAGTCTTATTGGCATCTCTAAATTGTCCATACTGTGCAGTTGTGCCCTGCAGTGGGTTGGCACCCCGTCCAGGGTGTCCACCGCCTTGTGCCCAGAGTTCCCTGGGATAGGCTCCACGCTTCCCATGATCCTGTGTAGGATAAGCAGTACAGAAAATGTCAGTAGTCTGTATTTATAAATCAGTATCCTGGAGCGTTACTGGCTTGATATAGATCTTGAGGATTGGGTAAAGCTCTAGTTTGTGTGTGTATGTGTGTGTGTGTGTGTGTGAGAGAGAGAGAGACAGGTGGTATTGTTTCCTTAAACCAGAATACTCTGAATTCCCCCGAGAATCTAGTTGCCATGGGAACAGCACGGCTCAAAAATTGGACTTTCTGACCGACTGGATCTAAGCTGTCAATCAAAATGTCACCGGTGACAACGGAAGCCTAATAAGAAACACATGTTCAGGACTCGCAAGGGCAAAGAGTATCTTGTTGTGTGTTTGTGTGTGTGTGTGTGTGTGTGTGTGGAAAGGATATAAGGGGTAAACATGAGTCATTAACAGTATGCTTACTCTTACTGTTAATCACATTTTGTTTGATACCAAAATACTGTCATTAGAGCACACACATACACACTGACGTGTACGCACAGAAACACACACAGTATTAATTTGACAGGTTCTTTGGTGCATCACTGTAGCTAAATAATGCTAACCACAATGCTCAAAAGGTGGAACTATGACGCAGGTAGATTTTGTGTGTGTCGTTTTGTGAAAGGGAAGAAACAGGATCTAAATGCGGTTCTGTTTGTCCTCACAAACTGCAGGTAAATAAAGTTTGGAACACACCCTACAAGACAAAAGGCCACAATTCGACTCTTCTGTAATCACAACACGACATGTTTTTTTCTGTGACCGATTTTGACAATGTTCTCTTACATGCCCGGAGTCGAGCAAGGCACGCCATCCTTACTATCCCCCCGCGATGGCTAAGCGCGTACGCTTGAACACTAACTGTGAAATTTATTTGGGTGAAGCCAACAATCAGAATAACAATCAGCCGTTGTGTGGGAACCAGGATAATCAGTACTCGACAACGATAACAAAGAACCAGGAGCAGAACTCCGAGGACAGATGAAGCACAGATACCAATTCAGGGCTAAACACGGTACAGGTGCGCACATTAGAGAAACAAATGAATGAAAAAAAGAGGCTGGCAATTTACTGCAGCTGTGACTTTCATCTTCAGGGTGAGAACGTGATCATGGTTTTGGCAGCTTTGAAAATATAATGAAGGTCGGGGTTTTAAATAAAGTCTAATCCACGCATACACACGTGTTGCTGCGGTGAAAACGTGTCGGAAATCTGCCGTGCCTTTCAACCTGAGCTGCAAACAAGAGTAAAAACTGTAAACAAACAAACAAACAAATAAACAAATAAATAGATAAAAAATATATATTTACATCAATTATCATGGGCACACACAAACAAACAAACAGTTAAATGGCTTTCATCTGATGTGGCACAGTTTACAATGATTTTAGGTCAATTGCTCTTATCACTATTCCCCAGACACAGATGTAAGTGAACTCTCTCTCTCTCTCTCGCTCTCTCTCTCTCCATCTCTCCTCTTCTGGTTATTTTCACCATCACTCTCTCCATGACTTCCTCTCTCTTCCTCTCTCTTTTCTCTCTCTCACCATTTCTCTGCTTCTCTCTCATCCTGTCCATGTCTCTCAGTCTAGCTCAGTCTCTCTCTCCCTTTCTCACACACTTGGTCCCTCTATCCTAGTCCGTTTCTCTCTCTCATTCTGTCCATGTCTCTAACCCCTCCTCTATCAAAGTCGAAAGGCTGCTTTATTGGCATGACAAATATGAACATTTGTATTGCTAAAGCTTGGGTACAGACGAATGAGAAAATAGCTACCGAGATAAATAAATGAGTAGAAACAGATGTACATACAGTCAACAACACAGTCAAACAGAAACACTAGGAACGACGCTCACAGGGAAAATTCCAATAAAAATAAGAGTGGAAAGAAAGAAAAACACTCATACATATGTATATACATATATACATATACATTTTTTGGACTTATTTTGGTTTAGATTTTTAGAAAATCCCGTTATATTTCGAACGTCCCGATTGACTCCTTCTTCACTGTGCATGTATGTCGTGTCCAGAAAGGTGTCTAAAAGTGTTTGAATTTCTTGACATTCTGGAAGTTGTCGCTGCTGTTTTCAGCCCATCTGTAGGATTTGTGGATGTTGTACAGCTTACTTGGCTGTGTGTGTGTGTGTGTGTGTGTGTGTGTGTGTGTGTGTGTGTGTGTGTGTGTGTGGTTCGTTTCTGTCTTCTTAATGAACCCAATAATTTGGCTGTGGTCAGACAGAGGGGTTGGTGATGTGACAGTGAATGCACTGAGAGAGGAAGGGTCTCAATCTGTTATCATGTAATCCACTGTACTGTCCCCAGGAGGTGAGCTGAATGTGTAAGTTCCTACAGAGTCCCGTGGTATCCCCGTGTCGACGATGTACAGACCCAGACTTCGACAGAGCTGCAGCAGGCCTTTGAGATTTTTGTTTATTGTATTGTTGGAGTTGTTCCTGTGGATTAGAGAGGAATGGTTAGTGAGAATCATGTTATTTTTAATAACGTGGTTCCCATGTGGGTTTATTGTGTCAGGCTGTGTTCCTGTTCTGGTGTTCAGGTCTCCGCGGACGAGCACATTCTCCTGGGCCTGGAAATGGCATGTCTCTATCTCTAACTCTACAAACATGTCTTATTTATCTAACTCTCCACTCAGGTCTCTCTTCTTCTGGGAATTCTCATCATGACTCTCTCATTCTCCCAATGTCTCTCTCCTCCTCTCTCATTCTCCCAATGTCTCTCTCCTCTTCTCCCATTCTCTCAATGTCTCTCTCCTCCTCTCTCATTCTCTCAATGTCTCTCTCCTCCTCTCTCATTCTCCCAATGTCTCTCTCCTCCTCTCTCATTCTCCCAATGTCTCTCTCCTCCTCTCTCATTCTCCCAATGTCTCTCTCCTCCTCTCTCATTCTCCCAATGTCTCTCTCCTCTTCTCCCATTCTCTCAATGTCTCTCTCCTCCTCTCTCATTCTCTCAATGTCTCTCTCCTCCTCTCTCATTCTCCCAATGTCTCTCTCCTCCTCTCTCATTCTCTCAATGTCGCTCTCCTCCTCTCTCATTCTCTCAATGTCTCTCTCCTCTTCTCTCATTCTCCCAATGTCTCTCTCCTCCTCTCTCATTCTCTCAATGTCTCTCTCCTCCTCTCTCATTCTCCCAATGTCTCTCTCCTCCTCTCTCATTCTCTCAATGTCTCTCTCCTCTTCTCTCATTCTCCCAATGTCTCTCTCCTCTTCTCCCATTCTCCCAATGTCTCTCTCCTCTTCTCCCATTCTCTCAATGTCTCTCTCCTCCTCTCTCATTCTCCCAATATCTCTCTCCTCTCTCATTCTCTCAATGTCTCTCTCCTCTTCTCTCATTCTCCCAATGTCTCTCTCCTCCTCTCTCATTCTCTCAATGTCTCTCTCCTCTTCTCTCATTCTCTCAATGTCTCTCTCCTCCTCTTTCATTCTCCCAATGTCTCTCTCCTCCTCTCTCATTCTCTCAATGTCTCTCTCCTCTTCTCCCATTCTCTCAATGTCTCTCTCCTCCTCTCTCATTCTCTCAATGTCTCTCTCCTCCTCTCTCATTCTCCCAATATCTCTCTCCTCTCTCATTGTCCCAATATCTCTCTCCTCTCATTCTCTCAATGTCTCTCTCCTCTTCTCTCATTCTCCCAATGTCTCTCTCCTCCTCTCTCATTCTCTCAATGTCTCTCTCCTCCTCTCTCATTCTCCAAATGTCTCTCTCCTCCTCTCTCATTCTCCAAATGTCTCTCTCCTCCTCTCTCATTCTCCCAATGTCTCTCTCCTCTCTCATTCTCTCAATGTCTCTCTCCTCTCTCATTCTCTCAATGTCTCTCTCCTCCTCTCTCATTCTCCCAATGTCTCTCTCCTCCTCTCTCATTCTCTCAATGTCTCTCTCCTATTCTCTCAATGTCTCTCTCCTCTTCTCTCATTCTCTCAGTGTCTCTCTCCTCTTCTCTCATTCTCTCAATGTCTCTGTTCCTTCTCTCCTTCTATTCTCTCAATGTCTCTTTCTTTTCTCTCTCACCATTTCTCTCATTCTCTCTCAGCCTGTCCATGTCTCTCAGACTCTCTCTCCCTTTCTCATACACTCAGTCCCTCTATCGCAGTCTGTTTCTCTCTCATTCTGTCCATGTCTTTAATTCCCTCACTCTCTCTAAATCATCTCTCTCTCTCTCTCTCTCTCTCTCTCTCTCTCTCTCTCTCTCTCTCTCACTCTCTCTAATAACCTGCAATATGAAGAGTTCTACAGCTGTGTATACATTGTTCTGAAACATTAGGAGGGTTGTGTTAGTTCAGTACAGTGTGTTGAAGGCTGTGCTTTAAGACTCACATTCCACAAACAAAAAGAAGACATGCTCGAATCTGTCTCTCGAACCATTGTGTGGTTTGTTTGGGCTTGCTTACGTGACACAACATGGCCTGATTAGTCCGTATTTGTTGTTTTGTTCTGCTCCATTTCAAATCCATTGCTGCTTTTTTGCAGGTCGTTATCCTATAGGTATTTGGAAGTGTTTATCACACGCTAACATTTGCTCTGTTTTGATTTTTCCCTCTTTCAGATTCTCCGCCTGAGAGAGCTGGACGGAGGCGGAGCATGCCCGGCTCCGCCCCTGATAAAACCCCGGCCACCATGGAACCCACAGCTGCTGCCACGCCCTTTAGAGTTACAGTAAGTTATCGTGTGCGGTATTACAACTGCCGAAGATGTCTTTGTTGTATCCGAAGGCTGGTTATTTACAGAGAAAGCATTTCATACACATAAACAATATAAAAAAAAATAAAAAAGATATATAGCCGTCAGTCTGAATCGAAGGTTTGAATAAAAACTTTTACTAAAAATGAGTATAAATTAATCAACTTGGCGTATTTTTACAAAACATTTGAGTTATTAATTCATTTGTTTGTTTTTGTGAAGCTGTGTGTGTGTGAGAGAGAGAGAGAGAGAGAGAGACAACGTACTGCAGCTTTTTCTCATTTCCAATTTACCCTTCAAAGGTTTTTTTCTTTAATTGCAGAAAACTAATCTCCTCTTTCACGTTTTACGTGTAAGATGTGGTTTTGGTGTTTTAATTCAAATGCATCTCCGTCCTTGTAAACGTGAACATTTCCTCAGTTGTCCAGACCGACTAATAAACAGCTTGTTTCTAGTTTATAGATACAGCTGCGTAACTGATAACACGTGAGTCCTACATTAAATGTTTAACATCCTGGTATTTAAACAGTTTAAACAGACATGTGTTTTTTCCCCCCCTGAAATGTATAAACATGCTGAGATTAAAGTGAACAGATGTCTGAAGTTGGACTGGATGAGTAAAACTTAATCAGAAGTTTAAGCGCTGTGGTTCTTGGATATTTCGCAATGAACTCTTGAATTCTCAAATTTGATTGGTCGGAGGGAGTTGATTCGTTTTCGATAACAGAACAGCTCTGATGAAAGTTAACGCTTTCATTAGTGTTTCTACAGGAAACAACTCATTCACAGATCTAAGGGTGCGTTCAAGCCATGTCGGAAACATCGTATTTACTAGTTGAACGAACACTAACCCACCACCAAGTCGTAATTTCTGAGTTGGGGGCGTGTCAGTAAAAAAAACATGGTGGAAACCATGGTCTGTAGTTGATGGTAAATTTGTTGAAATTAAAGGTTTCCTCGTCTCAGAAGCTGTTTTCAGTTATTATGTGTTTGGTTTATGTAGCAAGTTATTATCAGGCTTTTTTACTTACAATGAAACAAGAAACAGACATCTCGCTCTGACCAAAGTGACTTAAACGCACCTGAAGTCGTAATTACGACTTCTCAACTCGTTAATGCAGTTTTCCCAGGAGGAAGTAACATTAATAATAACTGCTGGGAAAAAAATCCCAACAACACGCTGTTATAGAGTGTGAAGAAAAGTGTTGAAGTTTACTGTGAGGAGATGTTTATTTAACAGTTATGGGATGGAGTCTCCAGTGTTAGTGCTTTGTAACACTCTGTAAGTTTTCCAGCTTTGGGAACGTCTTCAGAGGTTTAGAGAACATGGATCTGCATCCCTTTTTGAATTATTAGCTTCAAGAGAAAGACAAAAAAAGAGAGAGGCTAACAAGGAAGGAAGTATTTATTTATTTATTTTTGTGGGGATGTTCCACTACATTAAATGTTATGGATTAAAAAGTCTGACTTGTTATAACCATCTAAACCAGTGGTCACCAACCCTCTTCCTTGAACTCTACCTTCCTACAGGTTTCATCGCCAACCAAAAGCTAACACGTGTTTATGTGTATGAAAAAAATGAATCACAGTGCTGATACTTGTCCTTTGCACTATGACAGCACTATAAGACCTTACCTGTACTTACTCCTCCACATCTCATACCTCACAATTCTTTTAAAATTCATAATTACTGGTTGATGATATACTGGATGATATTTGTTGCACTAAACGTCTCAGTGTAACAGTGAAACAATTGACAAAGACATTGACATGGAATTAGCAGACATGCGTTAAATAGAGGCGTCATTTATTAGAATAGCAAAACACACACACACACACACACACCGAAATATTATCACAAAACACTGGGCAGTCGTATCAACTAAGAAAACAGTCATGCTGTTTCTCACACCAGGACCAGCAGGAAAAATGAATCCAGATCTATAAATGTAATTACTCCTAGCTCTAGCTATAATAAGCTTTCTCTATATTTAATTTAGTAGTTGCAGCCAAAAAAACAAAAAAAAATATCAATAATGTTTAGGATTAGGTATGTTTAGATTTCAGGATCACTTTTTTAAATATTGTTCTGACACTAATGCTAAACTGAGACTAAATTAAGATCGATCACAGTAAGTGGATCCGGAGCCTAGGGCAGGAGTACCCTGGATGGATATTACGACATTGCGATGCAGGAGAAGCGAGGTTACTTTAACTACTTTACCTTCTCTGTTTTGTTTTTTTTGGATTGGTCCTTGATTAATGACTGTATTTAAGCTTAGGGATTCAAGAGTTTAGATCAGTGATCACCAACCCTGTTCCTGGAAATTAACCTTCCTATAGACATTAGCTCCAACCATAATTGAGCCCACCTGACCATCGAATCACTGCCTTAATAAGTTCTTGATCACCTACTGTAAAACAAAGAGTTTTCTAAACGCCGATTCAGACGAACGTGTATTAAGTGAATTAAACTGGCATAGAATGCATGGCGAGATATTAAAACATGACAAGATGTGCATTTGTGCCCTGAAAGTGATTATTTTCCTATACTAGAACGTCAAGGAGTGTCGCAAAGTTTAGTCGTCTTATACCACAGCAATTCACAATAATATCACAATAATATCGATTATGGCAATTCTTTCTGGGATAATATTCTGTCCAAAAATAAAAAATAAATAGCTGTAGTGACAGACCTGTTAGAGCTTTACCTCAGACTGAGACTGGAGACTCCTTTCAAAAAATCTCCTCACAGGAAATTCAACATATCTCTGTATTAGAATGACTTCATTAACATTAACCTGCAACCTGTAGTCCAAGCTGTTGCTACAGAAATAGATCCATCTGATAGATAGATCGATAGATTTATATTTATATATCGCTTTTCTAGACACTCAAAGCGCTTTACATTGTATGTGGGGAAATCTCCTCAACCACCACCTCCTGGATGATCAGTCATAGTGCACCAGAATGCCCACCAAACACCAGATAATGGTGGAGAGGAGAGTGATGTTGCCAATTCAGAGATGGAGATTATTAAAGGGCCATGTTAGTTAAGGGCCTAAGGGGAAATTTCGCCAGTACACAGTAGTCTTTACGATAAATGTTCTGGGATTTTTAATGACCATAGAGAGTCAGGACCTCGGGTTAACGTCCCATCGGAAAGACAGTGCTGTTTTTAAGGTATAGTGTCCCATCACTATACTCTGGAGCATTAGGACGCACACAGACCACAGATTGAGCGCCCCCTGCTGGCCTCACTAATACCACTTCCAGCAGCAACCTTAGCTTTCCCCAGGAGGTCTCCCATCCAAGTATTAGCCAGGCTCAACCCTGCTTATCTTCAGTGGGAAACGATAGATAGACAAATGAGCAAGATTCCTAAATAGCTTAATAACTCATTTATGAATGCAGTGACAATCACAGACATTAATACACTAAATGAGCATATATCATCATAATAGCATTCCATAATAGATTTAATAAAGCATTTAATAACCAGCCCGTTTAAATTAATGATGCAGACTAAACTAGTAAGGAAATGTTGTTTACACACCAATGATTCTTTCAAACAAACCTTTTTTTTATGTGAAGATGAGATGCAATAATCTTTTTAATCCAGTCACTATAGGTTGCTCTGTAAAGGTCATTTTGTCACAAACGCCTGTGCACAGACATGATTATACATGGAGGTGCAGAAAAGCTAATTCGGTTCCAGCCTTCAAAAGCCTGATGCTTGTGGCAAAAAAAAGTGTGCAAAAGGTATCAAATGCTCTGCGGCCTGTGGGTGGAGTGTCTGAGATTGAGACTAATATCTGATTAGCGTCATTTTACTCCATCAGGATCAGACAATTACTGTATGATATTTGACTTAGCTATCTTGAAGTGAAATCGAGTGGTCTGATTTAATTATCTTCAGATGATGTATAATGGATTATATTAGGACGTGGATTTTAGCCACACTCAAGTGTCGTACATCATACCACTATCAGAATATTCTATGACCCCCACTTATAGCTGGATTTATAATAGAAGCCTGCTAATGTGGTGCTTTTTTTAATATTAAATTGTTTATGGTCTATTTGTTTTAAACTTTTGTAAGAAAAAGTCTACTCTAAATTCGGAACTATATTCATGAACAGAATGCATCCATATTTAAAAAAAAACTAAAATACCAAACAACAAGAACAACAACCTGGGATCACAGATGTGAGTTATGCATAAATCAAGCGTTTTGCCTGCTGAACAGATTGAGCCAGGAGATGCAGTCAGAAACTCACAGATGGATAGATTACACTGGACCCTGGGGCTCTAAACAAGCTCCAGGTTCCCACAAGCCATGAGTACAGGAAGGCGTGGGAGTCTACGAACGCATAAACTGCGATCCGGTGACCTCTAGAACTTCTCGTGCTGCTACAGAATGGGACAAAAATGACAAACTTTTCAGTAGATAAAGAAAACAAAAAAAAGTTATCCATGGCCTGTTTTTCCCCCTATTGGATTGTTCTTGTTTGGGAAAAGATATGCACTACTGTTAAACTGGTAAATAAACATAATAAAGAAATTGTGTAACATGAAAATGCTTTTAGAAAAAGAATGTTTACGAGAATGTTTAATGTTCACCGCAATGTTTACGAGAAGTAAAAATGAAACTTTTCCAAGATAGCAAAATTGGCCATGCTGTCAGTCATAACAACACCAGCCAATCATGTGCATCTGTTTGCTCGTGTATGCAGAAGACGGTAGATAAATATATGATAGGTAATGGAATAGGGTGGGAATTGTAAAATAAACAAATTGGTAGAAAACTAGGTTTAAAATCCCATTCAATGCCCCCAAATTGCATCCAGTCTCTTATAGTGTTGTGCAGTTTTTTATAAGAAACACCTCAGACAGGGTCATTTATAGCTATAAACTGAATTAACAGTCACTTAATGCAGGAATTGTATATTGAGGTGGTGCAGGGGGTTCAGAAAAGTTTAGACCATAGCTGAAGGTTCTTTCCGAAAGGAAGTTTTAAACATGCCCATTGTGGTATTTTCGGGATACACTTTAAGATCCGATATAATCACAATGTCATGCATTCATTTCTAAATGAAATGCTGTGTGCCACATTTCAAACAAACTGAAGATACCAGAACACTGGGAAAGTATTTGCGTAACCATGACCAAGAGCAGGATGTCCGTTTAGTAACTAAATCTCTTTGCCTAGCATCCCATCTGATCATTTATTCTGACTGACTAGAAAAGAGAACATGACACTCAGCCCCATAACAAGTTTGTTGGTGTTGCATGATGTGTTGAAAGTTCAGCATTGATTGAACATTACAATATGGCATACTATTTCCAATACTTTCACGTATTTGTTTAAATAAGCTACACCATTTTGATATCCAGTTATGCCTATAGACAACTCAAGTTGCACAGTGAGGAGCTTATAGGTGTTCCTTGTAAAGGTGAAACAGCGAGGATTGCCATCGCTAACTAGCTGTTTTTGCACAAGTACAATACAATTTCTCTAGCCTTTAACTTGATAACATGTTGGTGTTCAAATGAAATTCTGAATTTTGGTGGTACAAATCAAGACACTCGCACCATAATCTAAAAAGAATGATGAATCAATGCCTGTTATTTATAATACAGCAATAGCTGACCCATGGCAAGGTCTGAGGACGATATTTATGTTGAGGAATAGGATATAGTAACTATTGCAGTGCATACTCTCTTAGTTTCCGAGTTTGTCCTCCATCTCCTAATTTGCATCTCTGCACTGTGCCTTCACAATGTAATTAGTGCACTGAAACCCTGAGTGATTAGTCTGTGATTAGGGGTGTGTGAGAGGAGGGAATTGTGTGTGTGTGTGTGTGTGTGTGCGTATGTGTTCATTTGGCTAGAGAAATCAAATATGCAGATGCTGTAATTGTGAATAGAGCAGCCTAATAAATGGCTGTTTACAATTACATTCATATCAGAACTTGTAGGGGTGGGCATGTTTTAGCGCTTTGTGAGGAGCAAATGTCTACACAACGGTAGGAGTACATGAGCATTTGGAGATTGTGAGGACATACCAAACAACCAAACAAGCAAACATTTACTTTTAGTCACTGAGGCTGAGGTAAGCGGTAACAGTTTACTTAATGGTGGCATTCATTAAGCTACATGACGGGTACAATAACTGCTATATGTAAACCTCCAAGGCATTTTAAAGGTTTATTTTAAAAGGCATTCATAAAGTTACATTACATCATGACATCTACATAACCCCTGTATGACAACTGACAAATACCTACAAACATTTGAACTGTTTATTTAAAGGATTCATAAGGCTACATTACATCTACACTACATGACATACTGACATCTGACAACTGGCATAAACCTACAGGCATTTTAAATGTGTATTTAAGGGGATTCATAAAGCTACATTACAGCTACATAACCCATTCCTTTCAAATGACATAAACCTAATAAACCTAACAGGCATTTTGAAAGATTTATTTAAAGCTAGATTACATCTATATAAAATCTACATAACTCCTTCATAACAACTGACATAAATCTACAGGCATTTCCAAAGGCTTATTGTAATAGGCATTAGCTGTCATAAGATCTGTTTGTTAAGTTTATGTCATGCTGACACATATTGGAATAAGCTCTTCTAAATTTTAAGGAAGGTTTATGACTGTTATAAAGGGCTTATATTGAAGTGTTATGTACAGTATTGCTATAAACAATACTTGTCTTAGGTGTTGCTACACCTTTTATGACAACTGACATATTAGAATAAGCCTTTCTAAATGTTTATGTAGGTTTATGACATTTGTAATTAAGGACTTATGTAGGCGCTATGTATTGGACATATTGTGGACATAAGCCTTAAGTGAAGTGTTACCAAAGCCATAGTGCTATGTGTTGCTATGGACAACAGCCTTAAGTGTTACCAAGGTCTTTATGACAGTTGATGTCTGTCAGAAACAGCCTTTATAAATGCTTATGTAGGTTTATGACACCTGACTTAAAGGGCATATATAGTTGTATCAGCACAAACACTAGATTTACGTTAATTGTTACCAAAGTCTTTATGACATTGAACACCTGTTAGAATAAATCTTTACAAATGCTTATATCGATTTATGACAGTTTTCATAATGTGCTTAAAGAATACAGTTGCTATTTATCTCTATGGGCACTGGGTAGTTGATATCTGTTAGAATAGGCTTTCATAAACATTCAAGTAGGTTTATGACAGATGCCATAAGGAGCTTATGTATGTGCTATCCATTGCTATGGAAAATAGACTTAAGTACAGTGTTACAAAGTCCCAATGACAATTGATGCCTGTTAGAATAAAGCTTTATAAATGCTTATGTAGGTTTATAACAGTTGTCATAAGGAGCTTATATAGGTGCTATGTATCGCTATGCAAAATAGACTTAAGTGTTACTAAAGTCCTGATGACAGTTGATCCATGTTAGAATGAGCCTTCATAAGCATTTAAGACAGATGTCATAAAGGGCTTATATAGGTAACTCTACCCTTACACCCACCACTCAGGTTAAATGGTGTAGGCATAGCGTTATTTAGTAAAGCCAACATCTCAGAGAGAGTGTGTGTGTGTGTGTGTGAGAGAGAGAGAGAGAGAGAGAGAGTACACACTGTATGTCTCTATAAATTGTCACTCTCTCTTGCTCTCCTCTTTTACGTCATTGTGCTGCACTTCTGCCCCATCAGTCTCAAAGTAAGACGCATACTTTTCACTTCATCTGCCCTTGCCTCCTTGTCTTTCTATCGCTTTTTCACTCTCTCTTCTCTCATTCTTTTTCACATTTCTCGGTCACAGCCCAGTGTCTCCATGGTAACAAGAAGAGTTGATTTTTGAGCGACTGAACACACACACACACACACACACACACACACACACACACACACACACACACACACACACACACACACACACACACACACACATGGAATATAAGTAAAAATAAATGAAAGATGACATGGAATTAGAAGTGGTAATTATATTGAATGACCTTAAATCATGTTAGAAAGGTTCTTTATGTTCTGTATATAATCTCAACCTCCTAGTTCTCTCTGCTGGTGTGCAATTGGAGACCATAAACTCACTAATTCTCTTTTTACCAAAACAGCACAAGACAAACATATGGAGATTCATGTAAACTCCTTAAACATGGTGTTATTTTCAATTTCTCTTGCCATTTGCTCATTTCCTAGTGGTCTTCTTCACTGATCTTCTACTCTATGCAAATGACTGTGGAGCAAATCATAGCAGCGTACTTGCGTACATTGTTTATTCCCTGTGCAGATATTTTTAACTATATTTAATTCAAGCAAACAATTCCAAGCTACAGTATACTCCTGGTTAGTATTTCAGAACCACAGAATTCTGACTTTTCCAGGACATTTGTCAGGACGTTCATAAGTCATGCCCCCTAAGAATCACTTACAATCACTCACTTCTGATCTTTAACAATAACATCCATAGAAGAATCCATACTGACCCCTTACTGACATTAACACTGACGACCAGACCAGTCTAAAGTGATGAATGAATGAATGAATGAATTAATGAATACTGACTGTAGTCCATCTGTCACTAGGCCAATATAGGAGCATTGCTGACACAGCCACCCTAACCAATATAACATGATAAGCAAGTGAATGAATGAATGAATGGGTGGATTGAGGAATGTATGAATAACATTAACACTTACTGACATTAACACTGACGACCAGACCAGTCTAAAGTGATGAACGAATGTGCGTATGAATGAACAAGTACTTACTTTAGTCCATCTACCACCAGACCACTACAGGAGCATTGCTAACAATGATAACCTGACCAGTCTAAAGTGATGAATGAATGAATAACTGCACGAATGAATAAACAAGTACTTACTGTAGTCCATCTACCACCAGGCCACTACAGGAGCATTTCTGACACAGCCAACCTGACCAGTATAACATGATAAGCAAGTGAATGGATGGATGAATTGGATGAATGAATAAATGTAGTCTATCTACCACCAGGAAACCACAGAACCATTGCAGACCCAAACACCCAACAGTGTAAACTAATTATGGATGGATGCATGGATTGGTGGATGGGTAGATGAATGAATAAATAAATTTACTATCTGTAACTGTACTGTCTGTAACTATCTGTTACAGACTGTAGTCCGTCTGTCATCTGGCCACGACAGGAGCATTACTCACATGAACACCCTGACCAGTGTGAAGTGATAAATGAGTAAATACTTGGATAAATGAATGAATGAACTGTCATAGTCACAAGGCCAGGATATGAGCATTGCTGACACCAACACCTTGACTCATTTAAAGTGATAAACAAATGAACAAACGAATGAAAAACCAGTTACTGACTGCCACTGTCACTAGGCCACCATAGGAGCATTGCTAACACCAACACCCAGACCCATATAAAGTGATGAATGAATGAACAACCAGTTACTGACGGTCACTATCACCAGACCACTATAGGAGCATTATTGGTGCTAAAACCCTGAGCAGTATAAATTGATGAATGAATGAATGAATGAATGAATGAATGAACAAATTAGTGTAGCTGTCAATAGGCCACCAGAGGAGCACTGCTGATCCTGACTTTATACTCTTCCAGGACTTCTAATATTTCTAGGACATGTGATTCATTTTCTTCCACAACCAGAAAATGTAGTAACTTCTCTGTCCAGGTCACTCCCAAGTGCAATTTTTAAAAAAATAAATCAGTGGCCAACATGTTGAAAAATTGTAGATGACAGCAGTACTGATCATGCACTGTAAGATACTGAACAATCATAACATGGTACATGGAGTGTGAGAATGAATCATCTCCTTTCTCTCTGTCACTTATTCTCATTAGGGTTTCCTGAGTCGCAGGTTAAAGGGGTCAATAAAGAGGACTAAGAGTCAACCCAAGCTGGACAGGAACAGCAGTTTCAAACACATCCTGCCTGGCTTCAGACCTGCAGATAATGACAGGTAAGAAGGTTACAAGTACAATTCTGCTTGTTCTAGTATGAATATAACATTCAAAATCCAGAATTAAGCTACTTAGGGCTTACAGTTTGCTCACATTCTGACGTTTCCTCATTACGTTTGCGAAGCGATTCACCCAGTTCACTTCAGAGTCATTCAGAAAGAAGGAATCCTTTGTATTTGGCCATCATTAAAAAGTGAACTCTTAAATTTGGGGTTTTGAGTTTTTCCATTCCACTCACTAACACTTGAGCCAGCACTATGATGAGATGTTCTCTTTTGAGCCTTTTAAAAATACTTTTTGCCTTAACACTTAAATGCTCAATGAGTGATTATCCTTAATAGCCTTAGTACACTCTTATATGCAGACTCCTACACCTACACTCCATTTTTGGTAATTAAACTGATTTGCAAAATTCCAGTGTCAGATAAGGTGGCGCTCAGTAGTTGCTGAGTTACCGTCCATCTTTTCTATTCTCAGCAACACATTTCCGATGAGGCACTTATTCCTACATTATTATGGCCATGCTTATAATTCTAATAACTCTCTTTTATGCACGCTTTTTTAAAAAGTCTGATACTTTGTTGTAGACATTCAATCCCTTTTAGAATCCTTGAAAAGTGCATAATAGTAAAGTGGTTCTTCAACTCATATGAAATCTGCTTTATTGCAAACAAGTAACTGATCAGAACAGAAGTGTAGTACACCACATCTACAGAAATAAAACACTACACGGCATGCTGTTATAGGAAAATAATCAGTGGTGCTTGAAGGTTTGTGAACCTTTTAGAAATTTTTAGATATCTGCATAAATAGGACCTAAATCATCAGATGTTCACACAAGTTCTAAACCTATACAAAGAGAATCCATTTAAACAAATGAGACAAAAATATAATATTTATATGAGTCATTTATTTATTGATGAAAATGATCCAATATTACAAACTTGTGAATGGCAAGAGTATGTGAATTTTCGCTTTCAGTACAGTATCTGGTGTGACCCCCTTGTGCAGCAATAACTGCAACTAAACGTTTGGGGTAATGGTTGATCAGTCCTGCACATCGGTTTGGAGGAAATTTAGCATGTTCCTCAGTACAGAACAGCTTCAACTCTAGGATGTTGGTGGGTTTCCTCACATGAACTGCTTGTTTCAGGTTCTTCCACAACATTTCTATTGGATTAAGGTCAGGAATTTGACATGGGCATTCCAAAACATTAATTTTATTATTCTTTAACCATTCTTTGGTAGAATGACTTGTGTGTTTAGGGTCGTTGTCTTGCTGCATATCTCACTTTCTCTTGAGATTCAGTTCACAGACAGATGTCCTGATATTTTCCTTTAGAATTTGCTTTTATCATTCAGAATTCATTGTTCCATCAATGATAGTAAGTTATCCTGGCCCAGGTGCAGCAAAACAGGCCCAAACCATGATACTACCACCAGCACGTTTCACAGATGAGATAAGGTTCTTATACTGGAATGCAGTGCTTTCCTTTCTCCAAACAGAACACTTCTAATTTAACCAAAAATTCTATTTTGGTCTCATCTATCCACAAAATATTTTTCCATTTGCCTTCTGGCTTGTCCATGTGATCTTTAGCAAACTGCAGATGGGCACCAATGTTCTTTGAGCAGCAGTTTTCTCCTTGCAAACCTGCCACGCACACCATAGTTGTTCAGGGTTCTTCTGATGGACTCATGAACATTAACATTAGCCAATGTGAGAGACGCCTTTAGTTGGTTAGAAGTTTCTTTGTGACTACATGGACTATTACACATCTTGCTCATGGAGTGATCTTTGTTAGTCGATCACTCCACTCTTGGGGAGGGGAACGATGATCTCGAATTTCCTTCATTCGTACACAATCTATTTGTCTGTGGATTGGTGGAGTCCAAACTCTTTAGAGATGGTTTTGTAACCTTTTCCAGCCTGATGATCACCAACGATTCCTTTTTCTCCACGATGCACTTACACAAGCATATGTTGTGAAGATCAGACTTTGATAGATCCATATTCTTAAAAAAAAAACAGGATTGTAATCCCATTGATTGAAAACACCTAACTCTAATCTCACCTTCAAATTAACTGCTAATCCTAGAGGTTCACATACTTTTGCCACTCACAGATAAGTACGATAATTTTGGAACATTTTCCTCAATAAGTAAATGATATTTTTTGTCTTATTTGTTGAATTGGATTTTTTTTGTCTACTTTTAGGATTTCTGTGAAAATCTAACAATGTTTAGGTCATATTTATGCAGATGTAGAAAAAATTTCAAAGGGTTCACAAACTTTCACGCACGACTGTATGTTTCCATCCACGTATTTTCATCCAAATGTTTGTCATATTAAATCAAATCAATTGTAGTAACTGAATTGTATTATATAAGACATTATTATAGACAATTTGCAAAGACGTACAGTCACGGTCATAATAAACAGTTTATAAATACAAGCTATAGACAGCGTTAACGGAATGAAACAATTTTTAAGATGCTGTCCCAGCATTTAATCTGCATTGATAACTAATTGTACAGCATTGCACATGCATGTGCATCTGGCGTTCGTGTAGGTGAAATGAGTTGCCGTTCACTGAAGCAAACGTTTCTGTTTATGGCAGCTGTTACTGATGTATAAGTGAGTGCTTAAAGATTTATGTATGCACATAAGTAGAACTGTGGCAAGTGTGTGTGTCTGCGTTTCACAGCAAACTGCTTATCAAGGTCGCTGCCGACATGCTGGGAAAAACCGACAGAGCTTTACACTCCAGTCTGTCATTTCTCCATCTCTATACCCTACCCTCTTTCCTTCATTCTCAGGTTTTAGAAAAAATGATTTCTGCATGCATTTCTATCACAAAAACTCTTCTCTTGAAAACAGTTGATATAAGATATAGCCTGGGGTAGAAAACATTAGATATTTTAAGTGAATTCATTAAATTGAACAAAGCACTCTCAACATGAGAAATCCATAGAACCCATAATGGTTATTTTATTGTACGTGATTATTCACTGTGGTCTCAATAACCAACCCTGTGGTTCACAGAATGCCTAAATGTATCTCTAATTAAATTATAGTGTGTGCAATAAAGTTAACTTGTGTGCAATAATTAGCTATCTTGCTGCTGAATGGGCTACAATTGTGCAAATAGGCATTCTCTTTTCTGACTCTTTCCTATGATGAAATGTCTATGGACCTTGGCAAAAATGTTTTATTTTACATAAGGAATAAAACCTGACATGGTGTGACGTAATAGGGAAAAACGAAATCAGCGAAGAGAACACGAACTGTTACCACCCTGAAGTTGATAATTTTCTGATAAGTGTGAATTCCTCTTAAACCACAGCTATTTGCCAACACTAACAACTTCTTACATTTATTCATTTGGCAGATGCTTTTATCCAAAGCGACTTATAAATGAGGAAATACAAGCAAATGAAATACAAGCTTCTTATTTATTAAAGGATGACACTTCATATTTTTTTATCGCTTACATTATTACAGCTACTGTATAAACGGTCATTCCATCACCAGGTTTTCCCCCCCTGTCTTGAAGTTAATAAGAAAAAAATAAAAGTACCAAAAAAACGAAAAGATAACTCATGTGACTAGCTTGTCATGTGACTGACTAAGAAACCAGAAAGTGCAAAGTGACTGTTACACAGCGCTGAAACTGGAGACTCCTTCCGTCCATCCATCCATCCATTTTCTGTCCCACTTATCCTACTGGGTCACGGGAACCTGAAGCCTATCCCAGGTTGCATCGGGCACAAGGCGGGGTACACCCTGGACAGGGTGCCAATCCATTGCAGGGCACAATCACATACACAATCACACACTCATTCATACACTACGGACACTTTGGACATGCCAATTAGCCTACCATGCATATTTTTGGACACTGCAACTGCTGCATGAACACCCAGTGGACACCGGCATATGGAAATATACAGTACATGCTCAGACTCTTGCCAGAAGCAGATGAAATTAAGAAAAGGTAAAGTGGTAGAGAGTGTGAAAGAGAGTGAGAAAAGCAACAAAAAAATGGACAAAATCAGAAAGTGTAAAAACAGGATATTCTTCCACTTCTTGCCTTCACTCACGACTGCAGAAACGTCCTGAAATATTCTCTCGAACCCGAAGATCATCAAGATACTTTTTTTTTGCCCCAGCGTTCGTGCTGAATTAGCTCATTAAAAGCATTTTCACGCCTCCACCATGCGCACATTAGCTGCTTCTACTTCAAGCTTTCGAAGCACTTTCTAACCCTGTATTGCGTCATACTCGAAACTCGCACTGCAGTGTTCCTCGCCTGATAGGACCAAGCATCAATATTCCTGTCACTATATTTAGCTCTAACCTAGACTCGGATAGTCTTTGCCAAAAGTAGCCTTTTGCTAATTATACCCTCATGCGTCATTTCTCTCTCTAGTCTCTAGTCATTAGCTGCTAGCATGTCCATGTCCATGCCTTAGCATTTGTTGTTAAAATCTAAATCTCAAAGCAATGTTTCTGACAGTCCCACACAGTATTTCCCTAAATGACACTATAATATGATGCAAACCCCAAAATCCCAAATCATAAAAGTGTTTATTTAATTGGATTAAGTGTGTGGGTTTGACATATACTGTTATGCTAATAGTCATAGTATTAGCATATTTAGTATTAGTATACTTCAAAGCCTTGTGTGTGTGTGTGTGTGTGTGTGTGTTTGAAATGTGTTTTTAAAATACAATCTACTATCTGCTGTTTAAGGGTTCTCTGCTAGAGCCTAGCACTTCTTTGCTAGCAGAAAGGCAGTAGCTTCGGTTTGTAAACAAATCAGTCAGGAAATGGACACACAGCAGATTGGTTTCTATCCAGTTTGTGGTGTGGTATTGACCCACCCTTAATCTCTTTCACTAGCTAGCGAGATAGCAAATAAAGCAGTTTTCATCTTGTATCTCTGCTTAACACTTTCACCAAGAGAGAATAAAAATAGAACAGAAGGTTAGCATTCAGGAACACTTTAGAAAGCACCGGCGTTAGTTATCATCCACCAAAAGACTAATGTCACTTCACTGTAAACACACCGTAAATACACCGTAAATACTGTATTTTGTTTGATACCACGGCGCTTTTGAATTCTCCGCTCTGAATTTAGTCCGAGTGTGTTGATTGAACTTGCAGTTGCTAATTTCTTAGCGTGAACATGATCATTTCTATGTTCCCAGGGTCCCACTGTATGTTCCTCAGTTCAGTATTCTGTTAACACACATTAGCAAGTAAACTTATCCAAAGGTTTTATGTAGACAGGGCTCTATTAACTTTATTACCATTTAACTGTAAACACCGAAGACACGTTTAAATGAATAACATCATACAGTAGTTTCAAATCCATCCTTCCTCCACACTTGAAATGTATGAAAGTTATGAACTTGGAAAATTAACAAGGTTGAACATACTGAACGCTCATTTGTGCTGCTCTAAATATAGCTGTTAGTCTACATTTATACATCCATCCATACGGTTCAAAACACATGGAAACGGTCATAAAAGGAACAAAATGTTATGAACGTGTCCCAGTTCTCATTTTATGCTGACGTATAACTCCAGCTTTAAATCACCTACTCTGTATTGTTTCATGCACCGGCTAACAGCACTCCAGTATGATGGTAATTGTCTGAGGCTCTGATTGTACTGTGTTTTGAATGTTGTTAGTCGTTCATCCAATTCCCTCCACTTCCTAGATAACGAAAGAGGCAGGAAAAGAAATCAATCCAGTTTATTTTTGCCCCAAGTCACATATCAAGGATGATGAGGCGTACGTGAGTCCTTCAGACTGGTACATTTTCACATGTCTCACACACGAGTGAGTGTGTGTGTGTGTGTGTGTGTGTGTGTGTGTGAGTGTGAGTATTCGTGTAAGGCACTTGATTTTTAAGTCACACTTAAAATAAATGTATATCATGAATATCAGGACAGTGTTGTTGAGCATGTCTGTGAGCACACAAACTGGATTAAATTAGATACATAAGTCATGATGTCATGAGAGTTGAAAAACATAGGACCCTGTTAACACAGATACGCTCGCTATTTCTATAGCAACAACTTCCACAGGCACTTGTAAAAAAAATTTTTAATTGTTAATATGGCGAGGTTATCTGTGAGCAAATGTTTATTTAGCATTTTTGGAAGTAGTAGCAGTCGGAATTATATTATTTTAAAACAATATTTTGATTTGTAGTTCTGATGTATTCATGCATTTTGGTACAGTAGTTTGATCCAATTGATATCCAGAGCACAAGACTTTCTATTATTCTCTGTCTGTGTGTGCCTCTCTCTCCCTCTCTCGCTCTCTCTCTCGCACTCTCTCTCTCTCACTCTCTCTGTCTCTCTCTCTCTCTCACTCCTATGAATGAAATTGCATTTTGTGTCGCCAGACAGTCTAATACCAATAGCCAAAGACTCATATAAAGCTCCATTTGCACCAAGCACTCATACATCAGGGAATTTTAGCATCAGTAATCACAACGCATTTGTTTACTGACACACACGACTGCTCATATAAAAGATTAGAAAAGACCAGGAAGTGGTTCTCAATTTTGTTGAATTGAAAATGTCTAATTTGTAAAATAAATAAAGATATATATATTTTTTATTGCATGATTGCAATAAAGGGTTGACATTTTCACCAGGTTTTTTTCTCTCAGGGCTTGAGCATAACCCTGAACCTAGGTGTGTTTCTCCAGTTTAAACTCATCCTTTTGCTCTACGCCCTGGTTTTTCCTCATTACGTAAATGCAGCAATTACCATCGATTTCCAATCCTTCCCTATGCTTATACTTTACTTCCTTTCCAGTTATCGCCTTAAGCAGCTACAGGATCTCTCTTTCACTCTCCTATCATCCATAATGTAATGTGAAGAGCAGGCTCTGTCCTGAATGCAGTGCAAAAGTCTTAGCAACCTATTTTTCCATCTTGGTAATTCTGCATTATTGAATCAGTAAGAAAAGACATTTTAAATAAAAAAATTATAATAATTCAGTTCTATAGAACAATGTTTGTATGCCAGTAAAGACTGGAATGTATAATGTAAAAGAGCACTTTTTCGATGAAAGGCCATCAGGTTTCACCTGCAATATATCATATTTTCTGTGAAACTTCATATATAAAACCACAACCGCAAATTAGGATTTGAACTCTTTTTTACCATTGGGGCAGTTGTGTAGTGAGTTGTGATGTTTTCCTCTCAAAAAAGCTTTAGTTGTACTGTCCGGTTTATCTCTGTACCAGAGTTATTGTGGAGAGGTGTGAATTGTTTCCCATCAGCCTGCTCACCAGCAGCTAAACACAGAGTCACTATACCTGTACTCTACACACAGAAACCCAACAGTGTCCTGACTAATATAAATTAATCTAAAAAAAAAAAAAGGCACTAAAATAATTAATTTGTTTATACTGATTGAAAATGTCTGAAAAGGCAAATAGTGTACTGCTAGAAAGGGTTTTAAAAAATCCCCGGATGACAGTTTTCCAACTCAGCTGGTCTATAACTACATTTTTAAAGATGATGATAAAAACTTACATAACAGTGCAGCAGTATTATCAGTATATGTACTTGGTTTTGGGAAATATTCATTACAGTATTTTCCTTTTAGCAGTTATGATTGTTCTATAAGTAGAATATTTTAACAATATGACTATTTCAGATTTCTATATCATGGTATATTGCCACACCATTGCACACCTTTGATGTGCAAAGAAATCAGTACATTTACATGTCATTTCAAAAATAAAGGTCTGTTTTGTGGCAAAAGTGAATTAAGAGATCATAAGAAATCTTGTTCTTTTGAACTTTAACCAAAGCTCCTTAAAATATTATAAGCAGCACCTAAGCTGTACTGTTATTTCAATATGCATCAACACCACAGTTTAACTATTAAGCATGTGTTTAGACCATTATTGGGAAATGTTGCATATAAAACCATTCCATCAGGTTTCAGAGAAAGATCTGTTAATAATATAGCATCAGAAATTATGCAAATTCGAATTCACATCAGTCTTAAATGTATATTGTGTAAATATGTGTGAATACACTATTCCACTATTCCATCGTGTGTTCTTGACAAAAACAAATGCTTTAATGTTTTTGTGACATTCAACAGTTTTAAGAAATTCCAAGGTCAGTGACACATTTTTACATTCAGCCTTATTGTTCATGCTCTCTCTCCTTCACGAATGATGTCGTCAAGGAAACTGTGATATTGGAACAAATCTCAGCGTGAATGTATTGCTTAATAAATGTATTCTGATAAAAAAAAGAGAGATTCATTGTCTGAAAAAGAAGGATGGTCTGAGCAAGAGATGTTTTTAATCAAACTGTCAAGATGGCTCTGTTGAACTTTTAATATAAAAAAATACCCCCTTATGTGCATATGCTACACAACAATCTTAAAGTAGCAGCTTGAATTATTATGCATTATGAATGCTGTTAAAAATGTACTACTACTGAACTACTAATGCACTACTAATTAACTAGTAATGAACTACTAATGTACTACTAATTAACCACCAATGTACTACTAATGAACTATTAATGTACTACATTTGAAGCATGGTTTTTCTGTCAGTGAAAATATTTATTATACAAACACTATTACATAAAAGCTACAATTTTTCATATTTAACCCATGTATTCTATTAGGAGCCAAATGAATTTTGGATCTGAATCAAATAATTTCTCTAAAATAAAACTGTATGTTATGGGCCAAGTTTCTCTAATGGGCATAAAAATATCATTATTTAATATTTATATTTATATCACAAGTTAGTCAGAGATGATCTTCAGCTCACTTTGACGTGAGGGTAAGGATTTTAAGGTAACTAATATTTTCAAACATGCAAGAAAGTTTTTCTTGATTTTTCTTCACATCTCTTATTTGTATTCACACCTTGTAGTAGCAAACCCTCAAGCATGTGAAGGGATTTTGTGCATCTGCTTCCTTAAAAAAGGTGTAAATGTGTTAAAATCCATTTGCTTTAAAATAAAAAAGAGAGCTAAATGAAGTTTTAAACTACAGCAAACAGGTTCACTAAACAAAACTCTTGCAGAATACGTTTACGCTAAAGAATATCTGTAGTAAATAAACAACAATCAAATCACTATAATTATAGTATGACTATTTTAATTTTGTCTTTTTTTCTTTTAAAAAAAATGCTGCTCGCTAAACTGAAATATTAAATGAAATCCCTTTAATGAAAGCTACTACCTAGCTAACTCTCAGCCGCTAATTTTGTTTTAAACAATTATTACCTTCCTAGATAGGTTAGCTAAGCGACTATCTAGCTAATTTTCTATTGCTAAATGGCTAAAAACATCACTACTCTGCCATCTAGGTTACCTAAACCAGTAACTAGCTAACTCTCAGTTGCTAGTTTTGCTAAAAACAACAACAACAACAACAAAACAATAAGAACAAAAAAATTTAATTCAATTAAATTCAACAAAATAGAAAGTCATTGGATTTTAACAACAGCACGGTATATACTGTATATTGTACAGTATAGGACCTCTGGTTGGCAGCCATTTTCTCTGAGGATTGAAAGCCCTCACCCATGATGAAATCTTGCTTTCTGTTTGACCATGAATAAGATTTATATATATATAAGCGCTATATTAGGTAGTAAACTAAATATAAGGTAAACTAAACATATACATCAGTAGTATAAGTATAGTTGTCACTATTTATCACAAATTTTACTCTCCTAAATAGATTAGCAAAGCTCCTACTGTTCAGTTGCTAAATTGCTAAAAACTTTATTACTTTCATAGGTAGGTTAGCTAAACTGATCATTCGCTAACTCTTAGTTGCTAAATTTCTGAAACCGTTATTACTGCATTTAACCCGACTTGTGAGTGGTAATGTTTTGCTAGGAATGACGTATTTTTTTTTTTACCTCGGTGCATTCAACAAATGAAAACAAACAAGCAAACATAAAAACAGATGCTTCCATGTTTGTATTTTCTTAGCAACAAGCTAACCAGCTAACTGTAATGAGTGATAGATTTTTATCCTCGGACAGTGAACTGTATAGTCAGTTACACATTTCACAAGCAAACGTATCTGTATGCTGATTGATCTAAAGCTAGTACTTTTATATACTGTTTAACTCATTTAAAGGTAAGAACTGCTGTCATGTTTACTTCTGATGCTGAGTGCAGCCATGTTTTAACATCACTCTATAAACTGAGCAGGAACTCTCAGTTGAGAAGAGTAACCCAAGTTGACGAGTAGGAATTTCAAGGGGGTGAGGGGGTGTTTTCTTAGGCTTTTCCTGGTTGGAGGTTGGGAATTACAAGTTGCGACATTGATTTGAATGCAGCATATGAAGGTAGCGACTACCAATGGGAGTGAAGACAGTAGAGTGCACATGCTCTATGATCCACCATGCTGCCTGCGAGTCCAAATTGTTTCGTGAACCCAGACAGTCCAGCACTTGCACATTCGCTGTGGACAGATGAGCCCATGCTGCTTCTCCTTCGTCTTGTAGGATATGATGCATGTATACTGTACACTAGGTGAATTTTATATACAAACTCTCTCCCTTCAGAATAGTTCATTTTAGCGGCAAGAAAACAAGTTTGTTGTCAAAAGTGGAATGTTAGTTGGGTCACTCACTGATAAATGTTACTATGACAAACAGTAGTAGGAACACCTACTGGCGACTTCATAATACAGCAACTGGTGACTTGCAGCAGTAAAATCGCTGTATATGTGAACACACCTTTACTTATGTAGCTATGTTAGTAAAGCCAGTAACTAGATCATTTTACTAGTTGCTAATTTTGCTAAAAAACAAAAAACTTTATAAAGTTTCTAGCAAACCACTAGCTAGTTAGTGGTTCGCTAAACCACTAACTAGCTAACTCTCAGTTGCCAAATCACTAAAATCATTATTATACTCAGAGCAAAGTTAGCTATGTCATTAACTTCCTAATTCTCAGTTGTTTGTGTTGTTTAGTACATTGATACACTCCTAGCTGGCCAAGACTCAAGAGATTTTTTCATTAATTCTAGTTTCATATATATATAGTACAGTGAATAATGTTCCGAATAGCAACTTTGATTTGCGAACATTTTCTCCGAATTAGTCACATGATGAAATCCTGGTTTCTGATTGGCCATACTGAGAAGATTGCCCAATAGAGGGTGCAGGAAATACACCTTCCTGAACAGAAAAGATTTCGAATGTTCTTTTCAATTTCAGTACTTCAGTATTGAATAAGAAATGTAGACACACTTCTTGGAGTGGAAACGGGGGAAGATGCTAGCTGAAGCCTGGTATATAAAATGCTTGGTGTTGTTTTAGTGAACTGTCTGTTTTGAATAAAAGTTTGCAGTGAGTGTTAATATGTTTTGATTGATTATATGTTCGGTTCGCATTAGCATACTGCCAGCCTCAAACAGCTGCAGGGATTCAATGGAGATGAAAGGCAGGGATTTGGCGCGGCATGAATAGTGATGTGTGTGTGTGTGTGTGTGTGTGTGTGCGGGGGTTGCATGTAAGGGAGACAGGGAGAGAATAAGAGACCGTTTAAATGTAGAAAGATTATAGTAAATGAGGTCAATAGTAGATAATGCACTGTTTCCTTCCTTCTTCCTGCTCTGTCTCACTTTCACGTCTTCTATCCCTCTCTCCTCACTTTCTCTCTCATTCGCTGTCCTTTTTACTGTTTCCTCTCTATCTCTCGCTCCAATCTCTTTATCTTTTTGCATTTTTAGTTCAGGCCAAAGTATTTAAGAATGTTAAATACACTCTTAAATACACACACATGCACAGGTTTTTTTTTGTGTGTATGTTAATTTTCTATTTCCCATTTATTTAACCCTTTCTTGAGGCTGTTTCAAAACACTATACTTCGAACAAGACTTCTTGAACTTTTAAACCGCTTAAAGATTTCCTGAATGATGGTTAGCTATCACTAGTCATGACACGTGGCACATCTTCACATTTATTCCTCAGAATCACAATTTGGAATAGCTGGAAGGCTTTTCATGCTACGCCACTCTTTCTGTGTGTCTGTCTGTCTGTCTGTCTGTCAGTCTCTCTCTCTGCCTGTCTCTCTCTTTCTCTCTCTCTCTCTCTCTCTCTCTCTCTCTCTCTCTCTCTCTCTCTCTCTGTCTGTTTCCCTCTCTGGCTGTCTCTCTCTCTCTCTGTCTGTCTTTGTCTGTCTGTTCTCTCTCTCTCTCTGTCTCTCTCTCTGTCTCTCTCTCTCTCTCTCTCTGTCTCTGTCTCTCTCTCTCTCTCTCTCTCTGTCTGTTTCCCACTCTCTCTCTCTCTCTGTCTGTCTCTCTCTCTCTCTCTCTCTGTCTGTTTCCCCCCTCTCTCTCTCTCTCTCTCTCTATCTCTCACTCTCTGTGTCTCTCTCAATGTATCATAGGCCAAGGCTTGTTTTATTAAGAACATTATTTTAAATGATTTTATGAGGCTTCAACTTGTCATGTACTCATAATATACTTTCATAAATCCCATTTAACGTTACACTGCTCCAGCATTTGATGACTTCCTCACAAAAGGGTTTTTAATCCGTACTTGTGAAAAGTCATGGTGGCAGCAATGCATTTACGTACTGCGAGTCAGAACACACACTCAATAGCAAGACAAGAAAGTAAAAGGTATGGGTGTGTGCGTGTGTAAAAGATTTGTCTTTCTTCCAAAAAACCTCCACAGACTATACCAAGCCTATATAAAGTACAGTAGCTCCTTACAAATACTCTTTCATCTTTATAGCCCTAGACTGATATTTTAGATTAGCTTCCTTGATGATGATGATGATTATTATTATTATTATTATTATTATTATGATCATCATCACCATGGATGGATGGGTAGATGGTTGGACTTTTGATTATTGATTCTCCAGGTGAAATGTAGGGCCTGTAGTAACAAAAACCACCGGCATTACATACATACACACTATTTACACACATACTAACACAATGCAAAGACAAGACAAAGTGTAAAAACTTTCAGTGTGATGTGGTTCACTGTGAATCCTTGTCACATCATACCGTATGTGGGATGTGGATAATTGTTTAAACTGAGATGCTGGAGACAGGGCAGTCATCGAGAAGCCTGATCACAGCCTCTAATATTGCTTCCATCTTGGTAGAATTGGTAGAGTTGGATCTGGTCATCATGCTTTGGAGGGCAGGATGTTCTCCAATCTTGAGTCATTGTTGTGATAATTCTGGCTTTGCTAAGCAGAATGTTGTGGTGTGTATTGAGGTTTGTCCTGGGATTTTGGCCACAAGCATCCGGAAGTGATTGAGTGATCTGCGAGCAGTGATGTATGGAGAAGATGTGTGTATTCTTGTTGCTATAGATTGATGGAATAACTTGTGTAACACACTTTTTGCCCCATCGAGATGAGCTGCATTTGCTGCTATAGTTAAATTTTTTTTTAGATTGTTCTTTGGGGTTTGAATTGCCACTGGGCTGCTTGGCAACCTGATCCAGAAAGAATAACCTGATCTGGGCTTTCCTCTACAGCACAGTCTGACGTTCGGGTAGACACAGGAGTGAGATTACATGCGAGATTAATCGAGCTCACTTCCCACACTTTAGTTATCTGGTACTATACTTTTGATAAGCAATCTAAATCATAGCAATGACAATGATGTAATCCAGATGCCAAAACTAACTCGATGAAGTCTGCACCCATACTAAGGCCTGAAGACAAGTACCTTTCTCCGATGTAGATGTTGAGAACTCTGTATAATAACTAATTACTGACAACCATGTAAGACAAATCTCCTTTTATATATAAATACCATACCTGTAGAATCCTCTCAGCGTCTGATCAAAGCCTCCATAAACTAACCCGCCAGAAACCCAACTCCAGCAAGCGGATGTCTCCCCGTGGCGTTTCCATTCGTTCGGAAACCTTGGAAACGCCAATGAATTTGTATCTGACGTAGCTAAGAAAGCGACGGACACCCAAAGATGGAGACAGAAACCCAGAACAGGAAGAGAAGGGAGAGGGCTTGTGTGTGGGTGTGCAAGCATGTGAGTACTTTGTATTTGCTGTAAACACAGATAACATGACCACGCAGCGTGAAAGAAAGAGAGAAGGGGGGGTAAAAAGGAAAAACAGTTCAGAAGGATAGAGGGAAGGAGGGAGAGACACGTCCACACAGCCCAGGAGATGGCAGTAGAGAGTGAGACAGAGAGAGAGAGAGAGAGAAAGAGAGAGGGAGAGGTTGCTCAGTTTCTGTCCCGCCTCCCTCTAAAAGGCAGGAACACTCCAAGCAAAGGACAGAAAGGCTGAAAGAGAGAGAAGGTGAGAGAGAGAGAGCGAGAGAGAGCACGCGGTAGCAGCAGAGGGAAGAATGAGGGTATGAGAACAGCCGTGCACTCCTCCACTGTTCTCTCTCCATTCATCCTTTTCTACACTCGTTCTTTCCTTCCTTGTCATTGCTCTCCAGTCTTTGAAAGCTCGGCAGGATTCAGAGGATGCCTGGTGAGTGCTTGAGCATTGATGTAATATGGCTTCACACAAGTAGCTACAACACACCGACATAAATTCTTTGATCTGAATACTCATTTACAGTCAGTGTTTGTGAGCATGTGTGTATGTGTGTGTGTGTGTGTGTATGCTGAGCAAGGGCATCTGACCATCGACAAGTCTCAGATCATCTGACAAGGAAAATTCCCTGGGATATTGTATGAATCATGTGTATGTTTGGGTTCCTGTGTGTGTGTGTGTGTGTGTGTGTGTGTGTGTGTGTGTGTGTGTGTGTGTGTGTGCTCACTCTGTGAGGATGTTGGCTTTCAGTCACACCATAGCCGGGTCATTTGACTCATTTGGCTCAACTGCAGCCGCTAGTACATGCACATGAATATACCCATGACTTGAATTGAATCACATTTCTTTTTTTGTTTTCCTGAGTTAAAGGGATACAGGCATTACCATGTTTTAAAGAATATTAATCCAGTCATAATTGACATACTAATAGGAAAGGGATACAGTTGTCATGTGAGGAATCTGGTCTGGACGCACTGATGGGTCCTGAGAGACGTGATGTGATTGGGGTTTTGATCCATGTTGATCTGTGTTATGGGATTGTGTTTGGTTGAAGTTTATCACCAGATTGAACTTTAGACTGGGTTTACGTCTACTCCCTGATCGCACATATACCAGTGCGTCACTTTAATCTCCTGATGTCTCTGCTATAAAATGATTTCCGTATCGGATAAAATCCTGAACGCACGTCAGTTTGACAGAAAGAACAACTTAACCAGAAAGTCGGATTTCTCAGAGGATCTACATCCCAAGATGTAGGCAAATCGAATCCAACCCTCGACCTTCTGAGTCATTGCCACGCTCTCTGACTTGCTACTTTTCTGCCGAATAATGAATTCAGTAAACGAACTAGACCATGTGGAATCGTTTTGACTGCTTTGTGCAAAAATATGAACTGTCTGTTTGTGAGATTATAATGTTCGTAAGTCACTTTGTGTAAAATAAGGTATAAAATCATGTAAATAATACGGATCGAGTACCAACGTGGCTAATAAATACACTATTTGTGTCTGGAATGTTTAAAAAAAAAAAGCCATGAAGGCATATATACGATAAATAGAACAATTCTAATATTATCATTCCATAATAATTATAATAAATAATAATGAATAATTCCTCTACATCATGTCATTTCTCCTTTGGAAAATATTATGCATTCAGATCACCAGACAAATCAATGCACGGCTCTCATGTTATCCAGAGCGCTCTTTTATTTATTTACAAGAGATATAAAGAGGCTTATCTTATTTAGTCAGTAAAGCAGACATCGGTGTAGCAGCATATCCATATGACGGCGATAACCACAGTTCATATGACGAGGAAGCATGACGCAACCAAATTTCATTTAGGGAATGAATGACAAAGCAAAGAACATCAGCGACCGCTTTGGACCCCCCCCCACACACACACACACACACACACAAAATAAGGGTCTGTATCAAGAATTGGGTCGAAAGCTAGATAAATTTACTCCCAGACAATAGAAGAAAAAGAAAGCAATAAGCAGTAGACCTTGGCTTTTAGCGCACAGCAAGCTGTCATAGTGTAACGTGTGGTACTTTTTAACAGACACTTGCCAGAAGTCACACATCTCACATTATGTATGCAGATGTCACTTTACTGCACAAGGAGAACACTCTGTGTGTGTGTGTTGTTGATCTTTTTAAAATTTGACATTCACCTGGGAATGGGAATTGGAAACGGAGCGATACACAATGTAAAAGAACGAAAGAGAGATCGAGACAGAGATGGGAAGATAGAAGTAGAAGGATGAGGCAAACTGTGTTTGATATCTTGCATGCTCAACTGGAATGAGGTAATGGTAGTGGTTTTGGCACATGTGTAAGCGTGAACGCGTTTGGAAATGGACGTTTCATCTATAGACGGCTCAGCCTACCCCCCCCCCTCCACCGGACCTCTCGGCCTCTATCTATCTATCTCTGTCTCTTTCTCTCTCTGTCTCTTTCACTCTCTCCCTTCAATTGGTTTGTAGAGAGCTTCTGAGGCAAACACTTTGCTGGTTCTATGGGGAACTGCTGGCAATGTGTGTGTGTGTGTGTGTGGTGGGGGTAAGGAGGTGTTGTCGATCAAATCATAGCAAGCAAACTCAAGCATAGCAAACTTGTTAAAGAGGAACTCATTTAGTAACCTCAATCTTCCTGTCATATGTAAAGCATGCAACATGAGCGATGGTGCAAGCTTCAAGACAGAAATATAAACACACAGACAGAAAGATAGAGAACACACACACACACACTAACCACTCTTATTCAGGCTCCTGATTTAGAAATGGAACATGACCATGTATGTTACAGTTATGTATCAAGATACATTTGGTAGGTGCTTATCAAATGATTCTAGTTATTCTGGTCCTGAGAGCCTACGAGTCGATGCAGATAAAGCAGGCGCAAGTGTAAACACAGAACAAACGAGATATAGAATCTGACCTGTGTTATGTCTTTTTTCTTTTTTTTTTCTTTTTTTCTTTTACCCCTCAAAAATGTCTTGTTAGTTCATATTTTGCAGCTAATGTGTTAGTCAGCTGAAACCGGAGCCGAGCTGGACTCGGCTTTCAGCTGGTCAGCAACAGACAGAACCTGCAGCCCAGATAATGTAATTACAGCTCACTTGTACTGCGGTCAGGCGCTTACCTGAGTATAGAAAGCTAAAAACTGGAGCTCACAAGCCCATCTCACATGCTACTAGGTTAAATGTTAAAAGAAAAAAGTGTATTTTTGGATTTGGTGTAAAATAAATGGTTTAGCTGTTGAAAAGAAACAACTAAAAATGAACTATGAGCATGTCTACACCTCTGTCATGCGCTAGTGCGGTCACAAATAGCTAGCCGGCTAGTTATATACTAATCAATTAGCTCACCTGTCGCATGTATGCACAGGTTCATCCATCTTCTATAGCACTTATCCTACAGGATCGCGGGGAACCTGGAGCCTTTACCAAGGAGCATGGGGCACAAGGCAAACCCTGGATGGGTTGGATGCGATGGATAGTTCATCGCAGGGCATAATCACATACACATTCACACACCCATTCATACACTACGGACACTTCAGACACGCCAATCAGCCTACCATGCATGACTTTGGACTGGGGGAGGAAACCGGAGTACCTGGAGGAAACCCACAGCACGGGGAGAACAAACTCCGCACACACAGGGCCTCGGCGGGAATCAAACACCCAACCCTGGCGGTGTGAGGCGAACGTGCCAACCACTAACAGCAACTATTCAAAAGCAGAGAAGCTTGTCAAAATATACCATAAAGCCAAAAATATAGCCACTAACATTTGTGGTGGTAGCTAGCTAGCTATCTAGCCAGCTTAGCAGGTTCTGTCGCTAAATGTTTCAAACAAACGCCCTTATAACATCTCAACACCTTTTACCTCATGTCCTCCTGCCATTCAAAAATAGCTAGCTAGCTCGTTCACTGCAAATAAACTAGCTGACGTGTGTTTTATGTAGTTACATCTTTAGCAATTTATTTAAAAGCAACCGAACAACTGAATGTCAAACTACGCCACAAATTGATTCATTAACGTTAGCTGTGCTTTTTTGACAGCTTAGCATAGAGGTTCTGTCGCTAATAGTTTTACCATCTATGCTATGCGAAAATTTATTTACTACAAATTTATTTAGTAACTTTAGCTGTAGTAGCTTTGGAGCCATCCAGCCATCTTTTCAGGTTCTCTTCTGAAAAATGTTTTTTTAATTATTTTTATTTATTTTATTTTTTTATTTCCTATAGCTAGTGTAGATTAAATGACATAATTGCTTAAAAGAAATTACTAAATGACCTCTCTACACCTCTAACCCATGGTCTCCCAAACATCTAGCTAACTGCCAATAAACTAGCTCATGTGTCACATTTTGAGTCTCAATTTGAGTTGTAAAATTAAATATTTAATAACTATTTAATAAATTAATAACTATTTAAAAGTCCCATTTTGCGTGCAAGCACATTTTCTTTAAATTATGTGAGTGCGTGTGTGTGTGTGTGTGTATACAGTTGCAAAAAGTTTTCAACCCCCATTGCAAATCAGGTTTTTTGTCAAAATTGACAGACTTTCAGCTGTTTGCGATGAACAAATCAAACAAACGCAATTGAAATAGTTCAACACAACGAAGTGGTTTCCCCAAATTCAACTTAAAATACAACAATGATTTCTCCAGTTTTAAAATTATTCAACCCCTTCATGGCAAGCATCTTTAGTACTTAGTAGAGCACCCTTATGCTGTTATGACCTGCTGCAAACGAGATGCAGATCTTCTGGCAGCATTCCTGAGGAATCTTGACACATTCCTCATGAGCAATGGCCTCCAGTTGGGTAATATTCTTGTGTTTGCATGCTGCTATCGCCTTATTCAAATCCTACCAGAGATTTTCTATGGGATTCCATTCAGGTGACTGTGATGGCCCTGTAGAATCTTCCAGGTCTTTTTACACAACCAAGCCTTGGAATTTGAGGTATTCTTGGGATCATTGTCCTGTTCAAGGGTCCAATGATGCCCAAGCTTCAGCTTCCTCACAGACAGCCTGAGGTTTTCTCCTAGGATTTCCCGATACTTCAGTGAATCCATCTTGTTTTCCACACGTTGCATGATTCCAGTGCCAGAGGATGCAAAGCAGCCCCAGAACATCACCAAGCCACCACCATACTTGACTGTGGACAGAGTGTTCTTTCTTCATTTTTCATCCTCCAGACATACCGCTCATCCATCGTGCCGAAAAGTTCCAGTTTTGTTTCATCGCTCCACAGAACAGAATCCCAAAACTTCTGTGGCTTATTTATATGATTTTGAGCGACTTTTCTTGTGCTTTTAGGTCAGTAGTGGTGTACGTCTTGGAGTTCTGGCAAGGAAACCTTCTGCATTTAGTATGCGTCTTACAGTGCTCACTGAAACCTCAGGGCATGTTGCCACCAAGTCTTGCTGCAGGTCTTTTGCAGGCACACAATGGTTTTCACAACCTGCCTTCTCAGAAATCTGGTTTCAGCCGTTGATTGCTTCCATTTTCTGCCCCGTGCAGGTATTTCATATATTTTCATGTGGCCAGTTCAGGTATTTCCTGTGTTCCAGCTCAAGCATGTTTTGCATGTTTGTGCTGTTGTGAGGGATTCTATTCAGGGGGTTGAATAATTTTGAAACTGGAGAAATCATTATAAGTTGCATTTTCAGTTGAATTTGGGGAAAACACTTGAAGCAATTAATTTTCTGTTGAACTATTTCAATTGATTTTGTTTGATTTGTTCAATGCAAACAGCTGAAAGTCTGTAAATATAGACAATAAACCTGATTTGCACTGGGGGTTGAATAATTTTGTTTATAACTATACATACATACATACATACATACATACATATATATATATATATATATATATATATATATATATATATATATATATATATATATATATATATATATACAGTGCCTGGGAAAGTATTCGGCCCTTGAACTTTTCAACCTTTTGCCACATTTCAGGCTTCAAACATAAAGATATAAAATTTAAATTTTTTGTGAAGAATTACCAACAAGTGGGACACAATTGTGAAGTTGAACGAAATCTATTGGATATTTTAAACTTTTTTAGCAAATAAAAAACTGAAAAGTGGTGCGTGCAAAATTATTCGTCTCCTTTACTTTCAGTGCAGCAAACTCACTCCAGAAGTTCAGCGAGGATCTCTGAATGATCCAATGTTGTCCTAAATGACTGATGGTGATAAATAGAATCCACCTGTGTGTAATCAAGTCTCTGTATAAATGCACCTGCTCTGTGATAGTCTCAGGGTTCTGTTGAAAGCGCAGAGAGCATCATGAAGACCAAGGAACACACCAGGCAGGTCTGTAATACTGTTGTGGAGAAGTTTAAAGCCGGATTTGGATACAAAAAGATTTCCCAAGCTTTAAACATCCCAAGGAGCACTGTGTAAGTGATCATTTTGAAAAGGAAGGAGTATCAGACCACTGCAAATCTACCAAGACCTGGCCGTCCCTCTAAACTTTCAGCTCAGACAAGGAGAAGACTGATCAGAGATGCAGCCTAGAGGCCCATGATCACTCTGGATGAACTGCAGAGAACTACAGCTGAGGTGGGAGAGTCTGTCCATAGGACAACAATCAGTCGTACACTGCACAAATCTGGCCTTTATGGAAGAGTGGGTATCCATAAAAAGTCTAGTCTAAAGTTTGCCACAAGCCACCTAGGAGACACACCAAACATGTGGAAGAAGGTGCTCTGGTCAGATGAAACCAAAATCGAACTTTTTGCCCACAATGCAAAACGATATGTTTGGCGGAAAAGCAACACAGCTCATCACCCTCAACACACCATCCCCACTGTCAAACATGGTGGTGGCAGCATCATGGTTTGGGCCTGCTGTTCTTCAGCAGGGACAGGGAAGATGGTTCAAATTGAGGGGAAGATGGATGCAGCCAAATACAGGACCATTCTGGATGAAAAACTGTTGGAGTCTGCAAAAGACCTGAAACTGGGACGGAGATTTATCTTCCAACAAGACAATGATCCCAAACATACAGCAAAATCTACAAAGGAATGGTTCACAAATAAACGTATCCAGGTGTTAGAATGGCCAAGTCAAGGTCCAGACCTGAATCCAATCGAGAATCTGTGGAAAGAGCTGAAAACTGCTGTTCACAAACGCTCTGTATCCAACCTCACTGAGCTGGAGGAAGAATGGGCAAGAATTTCAGTCTCTCGATGTGCAAAACTGATAGAGACATACCCCATGCGACTTGCAGCTGTAATCGCAGCAAAAGGTGGCTCTACAAAGTATTAACGCAAGGGGGCTGAATAATTTTGCACGCCCCACTTTTCATTTTTCTTTTAGTTAAAAAAGTTTCAAAAATCCAATAGATTTCGTTTCACTTCACAATTGTGTCCCACTTGTTGGTGATTCTTCACAAAAAATAAATTTTTTTATATCTTTATGTTTGCAGCCTGAAATGTGGCAAAAGGTTGAAAAGTTCAAGGGGGCCGAATACTTTCGCAAGGCACTGTATATATATATATATATATATATATATATATATATATATATATATATATATATGTGTGTGTGTGTGTGTGTGTGTGTGTGTGTCACTATAGTACACTGCAGTACACTACAGTATATGTGTCCTAGCATGCACAAAGGCTGAGGTGCCCTCAGGCTTTGGATTTTGTTAGTGGTGAAAAGCTCTTGGTGGAAAATTCCCTTGGATTTCATCAATAATTGAATCGTACACAGCATGGTGCACACACGTGTGTGTGTGTGTGTGTGTGTGTGTGTGTGTGAGCACTTGTGTACTTGTGTACTTCGGACAACTCTCCGTCTCTGGGTAAGCTGAATTTCGCAGAGAGAGAGGTTACATACAGTTGAGGTCATAAGTCTACATATGCCTTGCAGTATCTAATTTTATGTTTTGTGATAGTCGTTCATGAGTCTCTTTTTTGTCCTGAGCAGTTAAACTGCCCACTGTTCTGAACTGCACGTTCTTTGCTTTTCCAGCATCTTTTGCATATTTTCAGTAGTGCCTATATGATTTTGAGATCCATCTTTTCAATCCATCAATTGTATTGGTTTTAATGGAAACTGTAATTGTCCCTGTCGGTCTCTACTGGTAATTTTTTTTCCTTCTATTGGTGTCATGTTATTTTTAGTCTAATGGATGACATTAAGGAGCAATACTGATAATGGTAATGGTTTTAATGGTTAGTTGATGATTTGTATTGTTATTTGTAGTGGAACCCATTGGAATTTCTGTGATGGGTTCTATTTATTTCTTTTTTTCAGCAGGGCAGGTGAACATTTTATCATCATGCCATTATGCGATACAAGCTCGTTTTAAGCTGAGCCCATCAGACAGTACACAGAGACAAGAGAAGCAGATACTGTATATTGATAAAAATCAGAGATTTAAATGGATTGTTAGTTCAAGCATGTCTCCGAGTCTCCCTCTTTACCTGTCCTTCTTTCTCATTCTTTCCCCTGTTCCTTCCTCACTGTCTGATGTTTTCTATCTTGGAGGCATGAGTATACTTGCCTGGAATGTAGGCCATGCATGGGCATATGAGGATGTTTTTTTTTTTGTTTAGTTTTTTTGCCCTGTGGAATTGCATTTTCTCTCATCTTGTTTCAGAAGAACTAATCAGGTGACCCAAAGTCTCTTTTCCTGATATGGATATTTTTCTTGCTTGCGTGTTTTTTAAATTTTATTTTATTGCACCTCTAAACAAATAACACGAGCTGGTGCTAAATTTGAAGCTAACATGCAGGTTCAAAGTGAAGAAAAGAATTCAATCTCATGTGAGTATGAAAACATACCGACTGATGTGGGTTTAAATTTTTTTATTTTATTTTATTTATTTATTTATTTATTTTCCTGTTTATAGATGCAGACATAAAATGTAGCATATACACTGCATTCTAGTCTCTGCTTGTAGCTGGTGCACTTAATGTAGGCTTTAGTGTGACTAGCATGGGAGGGCATGTATATTTAGCAGTCTGTACTGTTTGAATTGTGGCTGGGTGGTGTTTGTGAGTGTGTGTGTGTGTGTGTGTGTGTGTGTGTGTGTGTGTGTGTGTGTGTGTATGAAATGCCTGTACGTTTTTGTCTGGTTAGCCTTTAACTAGCTGCTAAGTAAATACTAAGGGCTCAACACTATGCTTATGATAATGCTGTGTGTGTGTGTGTGTGTGTGTGTGTGAGTGTTAGATGCACTGCTGAAACCTATTTACTAAAATTGGTGTATTGTATATTGCGAATATTACAGCTTCTATTTGCCTCTACTTTTGTACAATATGGCGCTTTTGGCAGCTTTAATATGTGTTGTAGCTGTGAAGCAGTCTATGTGTGAAGCCATACATACACATTGAGAGAGGTGGGGGGAGGTGTGTGTGTGTGTGTGTGTGGTTGGGGGGGGGTAAGCGAATGAGTGATGGGAGAAAAACACTCAGGAACAAATGGACAGGAAGGAGACATGATGTTTACAAAGACGTCTTGATGCCTATACGATGTTTCCGGTGTTTCTGGAAGTGAAGAGTACATCTATCTCTGGCTCTCTGTCTGATTTATTTTTATAAAATAAAACATTTTCCAATACAGATATGACGGAGGGCCCAGATCAGCGAGTGACCTTTTGTCTTTATATGAAGGGCTGTACCAATTTAAGTCAGTCTTCTGGGAGAACAGCGCTAGATTGTTCACTGTGTGTGCGTGAGAGTGTGGGCGGGTGCATGTGTGTCCTGACAAGGATAAGAACATTTGACTTTTCCATTTGGATCCTGAGGTCGAGGCACAGCATTGTTTACCTGCATTAATAATTATATCAGTGGAAGGTCCTAAAGGGATAGTAAGACGTGTGTGTGTTTGTGTGTGTGTGTGGCCAGACGCTACTGTCATGGTCAGTTGGGATATTTTTTCCCGCTCATGCCTTTTTCTTTACATCTTTTCTCAGCGTGTCTCAGTTATGACATCATATCCTCTCTTTCTGTAAAAGCAAACAAGGGATACATCTGGGAATGGTTTAGACAAAAAAAGTAAAGCTATGATTTGTTCTTAATTTTCAGTTCACCTTCAGTTCTTAATTTTTGTTTTCTCTCGAAAAGCTTAGATACGTGTATGAGATAAATTCGAATTATGTTATTCTTTTTAGGGCTGGCGATACTACATCAAATAGTGTATGGTTGTATACACCAATCAGCCATAACTTTAAAACCACCGGCCTAATATTGTGCAGGTCCCCCTTGTGTGGCCAAAACAGCTCTGACCCGTCGAGGCGTGGACTCCACAAGACCTCTGAAGGTGTGCTGTGGTATCTGGCACCAAGACTTGCATCCTGTAAGTTGTGAGGTGGGCCCTCCATGGATTGGACTTGTCGATCGGATTGAGATCTGGGGAATTTGGAGGCCGGGTCAACACCTTGAATTCATTGTCATGTTCCTCAAACCATTCCTCAACAATTTTTGCAGTGTGGTAGGGTGCATTATACTGCTGAAAAAAATCACTGTCATTAGGGAATACTGTTGCTTAGAAGGCGTGTATTTGGTGTGCAGAAATGTATAGGTAGGAGGTAGGTGTTAAAGTAATGTGCACATGAAAGCCAGGACCCAAGGTTTCCCAGGAGAACATTGCCCAGAGCATCATACTTCCTCCGCCGGCTTGCCTTCTTTCCATAGTACATCCTGGTGCTAGATCTTCGCCAGCTAGCTGACGCATCAATTATCCTTATGCACCCAGGACGCTGTTGCCGGTTCACCGGTTGACCACTTTTGGTAGGATCTAACCACTGCATACCAAGAACACCCCACAAGACCTGCCGTTTTGAGATGCTCTGACCCAGTCGTCTGGCCATCACAATTTGGCCCTTGTCAAAGTCGCCCAGATCCTTATGCTTGACCTTTTTCCTGCTTCCAACACATCAACTTCAAGAACTGACTGCTCAATTGCAGCGTAATATACATCACCTCTTTACACGTGCCATAGTAACAAGATAATAAACATTATTCCCTTCACCTGTCAGTGGTTTTAATGTTATGACGGATGGATAGATGGTTGTATTCAAGTTTAATAATAATAATAATAATAATAATAATAATAATAATAAAAATCATAAATAGTTTCAGGGTAGTAACAGTAACTCCACGTCATGCCTGGCTGCATCACACCCTGATTATTTCTTAATAACTTCACACCCCCAGGTGTTTTAATATCTTACTTAAAACCAAGTTTCAGTGTCGGAATGAAACTGCATTCGGATGAGGATCTGGCATCCCTGAGTAGTTTTAGAGCGTTGACTGGTGCCAATTTCCTTCTTCGAAATTTCGGTGTTACAGTTTTTTAGATTGTGTTAAGACTTCGTGACACTGTGCACTATTTAATCAAGTCTACCTATCCCATTCAACTTGATAGCATTTAACAGTCATACTGTATAAACAGCTGTTTAAGTGTGAATGATTTTCTCTGTTTAACCCATGAGACTGAGACTGGGAATCATGTTCAAACTCGCCATCTTCTCAGTGAAACTGTTACTCCCAGCCCAACCTATTACCCCGAGAGTCTGGGTATCTATGGTAACGGTGGGTGTGTGGGGTGTGTTTGGGGAGCGGGGAGCCTCTTATTACGTTGTTGTTCAAACCTATTTGCTCAAAAACCCTTGCTGAATCACAAACAGATCCCATGGCTCCGTACTTCCTGTATAACTGCACTAATGCTTATTTCCAACAGCGAGACATTTGGGATTCAGGCCAGGATTTGTAAGCTCTTAATTTTGAATTCATGCTCTGAGGAATTAAGTAGGATGTAGCAAATTCGACTTTTTGGTCAGCAGTGTATGTATTAATAGATTTTTTAATAAACATAACTTTTATACATTGAAGAGTACTCAATATGACAACAACAACAACAACAAAACCAACAAATCAGGATATTGAGGGTTTAAAAACTATAAAGTATATATCCAAAAATCTATATTTTTAATTTAAAAATAGAAAATATTTTACTGTTCAAATAGTAACCTTGAGTAGCTGTGGGACAACACATTTTATATTGCTTTTAACACAATCAGTGTGATAGTACATTTAACACATGCTGTGTGTTAGTAAATTTCCACACAAAGGCGTGTTAATAAAAATAACACAAAGTAACACAGAGATGTGTTGTTCATGCATTTTCCCCTACAATTATCCTAAAATGCAATTTGTTTGTATGCTAAAATTCGACTAAAATGCGCACAAAATAAACAAGCAATTGTGTGAAATTCAGGTGACATTTATTAAAATCATTAAAAAAATATGACAGATGTAAGAATTACAAATCTCCCTGCAATCTGAGAAGACAGGAGTCCCGCTCCTGTCCATTTGAAAAGCTGTAAAAGAGCAAAAAGCGTGTTGGTTAATTGTTAGTTATAAAATATGGACAAAAGCCCTTGGGCTATAACTGAGAATTTACGTTACAGAATCCCAAACTGTGCCATTTTGGAAATGTGATCTCCTAATGAACAATATGGCTCTGTAGACTCACCAGGAAGATCTAGCTAACATGTAAATATTTATTTTCCTACCTTTAGCTCCTCACCGCCAATTTGTTCGCACCACCTAATTAAGTCAACCAACATCACAGAGATAGTGGAAAGCATTACAACCTACTGTGCTCCTATCCTCTCCTTTTGTCACGGTAACCTTGTGAAGAACTTTTGGCCTGGACATTACTGAGCTAGCTAAGTTCCGTTAGCCACTGACTGTCTGCACCTGTTACCCAGTATTAACATTCACAGAATACATGAAGAAACCCATCCTCCTAATGCTAATTACTATAGCTTGCCTTGTCTAAAACACTTACTAAATCTAAGTGACATTAACCCACTCTGTATTACATCATGCTGACTATCTGTAATGCTACGTTATCGTTAACTTTCAAAAAGGGAATGGGAATGTCTAACATTACCGCAAGCTGTATGCTAAAGTAATGTTATTACCTCAGGTGAGCGCCTAGGTTAGCATCATTCATCCAGCTAGCTAACCCTAACTCATAGTCTCAGATTAGATGCAGACCCAGAGAACTATACAATAACCTGAGTCCATATTTTTCACAGCGAACATTTCGAATTCGTGCTGTGTGTGAAGATGATGCCTCTTGTGTGGAATTACTTTGAAGTGGTTGACAATGATGTCAAACCTGCAGTTTGTAAGCTCTGCACTGCATGTTAACGAATGAGTGCTTTTACACCGGACGCTGCAGCAGTGAAGCTGGAGTTTCGGTGTTGAATCTAATTTATTTATTTTTGCTCGAGTAAAAAAAAGTATATATTGCACAGAAAAATATATTTGAAGAGTAGTATGTTTCATATCCAGTTAATGTTAATATGAGTTAATATCATCCAAAAAAAAAGAGTTGATATTATATATTACCAGTTTGATGTTAACTGATGAGGTAGAAACGCTTTTGTTTGTGGTGAGTGAGTGTGAGACTAACAGGAGTTTTTTTTTAGAATTTAGTCAATGTTAATATGAATTAATAATGCTCAATAAGTTAAGAAATCTAACTTTAATTTTCAGAATGTAGTTCATGTGTTAATTATAATTAGAGTGATGTGTTTTCTGTTTATGAGACCAGTTACTGTGAAACAACTTGGTGAAATGGAGAGAATAAAGTTTTTATTTGCATTTCTTTCAGAAATTATTATTAATTTAAAAGAAGGCGTAAAAAAGAAGGCAGAACTGTCGGTTATCTATATTGGCCGATATCACTCTGAATAATCGGTTATCTGTATCAAATGAGAAATTTAGTATCGGTGCATTTCTAATTAAACCACCGCACTGCTGAATTCTCGATTCTGATTAGTCAGAAGAACGTTGATGAATTGATATAGTGGCGTTTAGGGAAGTGACGAGACATTTACGTAGTGTTTATGGAAGGAGTCACCAGTGTAAGTCTCCAGTGTACTTCAGAGGTACAGTAAAGCTGTAACTGTAAGTTTTCCTCCAGAGGAAGGTCTTCAGAACCACTGCTACAGTGTAGGAAGTGATCATGTTGTGGACGTTCAACTATGAATGAATAGAGAGTACAATTTGTCATAGTTTAATGAATTAACAACAATATTCTCATTGGCTGCCCTGTGATGGACTGGCACCCTGTCCAGGGTGTACCCCGCCTCGTGCCCGATGCTTCCTGAGATAGGCTCCAGGTTCCCTGTGACCCTGAAAAGGAGTAAGCAGTAGAAGATGGATGGATGGATGGATTCTCATTGGCAAACCACTGTGGAGCATGAGTAATCAAACACTTCTGGGGTGTGCCGTTGTTGGGGTCGTGTTTGCAAAGCGGTAGCCTTTGCTCTAGAGCAGAACACAGGAAATGACCAAGTTTTGTTTGGTTAACCACTGCTTTTCTGTGAATAACGCCAGCTCCGGCCACTTACTGGAAGATTCTTGAATGTAGATCTTTTAAATGTATTGCTCTCTGTTTGAGCTCTATTCAAACCCAAAATATGACATTTGTACATGATATAAAGTCTCTGTGCTGTTCTCTCTCTCTGTTTAAATTACCCTTCAGTGACCCCTTGACTCATTACTCTGACCTTGTTCTTTAAGGTCACTGAGCCTCTTTTAGACTGATTTACAACCTGCTGTGTAACACTGCACAGTGACCCTGAGTACACACACACACACACACACACACACACACACACACACACACTATTTGCTATCAACTACTGAATATCAGTATACTGTAACACAGCATTACTAAAGCATCAGACAAATCAGTAAGCAAAATAAAAATGGTGTTTGCCTGTTTTCCATGTTCTTCCCAGCCACACTGAATGGTTAAACCTGGGCATTATGGGTAAAAGCACTGCTTCCAGATGTACTGAAATGATGACTCATCATCAGCAGCTTTACCCTTTTTCCCCAGCATTTGTGTATGTCGTGCCCTGTTCTGTGAGTCTAATATGGCTACAGTTCACTGAGAGGCAAAGTGGAGAACAGAGTTTGGTGGTTGTTTTGAAGACTTAAAAAAAAAAGCAAATGTCATAATTACAGGAAAACTCTGAGGGAAAGCATGTTTCTATTTATATAAATGTCCTACTTACCTCAAACCTAGTCGACTGATTAGGAATAATGGGATACAAATAGATCTGTTTGGGTTTTGCATTGGAGTTATGAGCTGAAGACGTAATAGAAGCTTGTGACCCAGTATTTGTAGTATATGTACAGGAATACCATACGATTTAGAGCAGTACTTCTGTATGGTATGCTAGAAGGTAGTTGTATACTAAGTTCTGTAGTATGCTAGTATACGGTCCACTCTATATTCATGCACTCTGTACTAGGATTAAAAAAACGATCGAGCCAGAACGTGAACATCCAGTGATGTTCGTCTTTTTCGTCTTTTTCATATTAAACAGTACCTATCGGCTTGTTGCCATGGAGACACTCGTTTTTCATAGCGGTTGGTCCAGTCACAGGGATACAAAAAAAAACCTGAGCAATGTAGGGACATTGAAGCGAGTTCACTTCTTCTGTCTGGCTCCCTGATCCAGTCATTTCCAGCCAAATAAATACCGGAGCAATGATGACAGCATAACCTTCCCACTGAGACAGCACGCACTCATATATATACACACACACACAGAATATCACAGCCGGCTAGTTTCCAGTGTGTTCTAACATAATATCTCTCTCTCTCTCTCTCTCTCTCTCTCTCTCTCTCTATATATATATATATATATATATATATATATATATATATATATATATATAGAGTCGATTGGCCTGTCAAGTCAAAATTAAATGTGTGTCTCTTGGTGGCGATGGAAGTTGGGGGCAGTTAGGGTATGTTTATGACCTTGTGGGGACATTTAGCATTTTTCCCCTTTTTTTTATAAAGCTGTAAGTTTTATTAAAAAGCTATGGATATTTATTGTTGGGGTGCATTAAGGTGTGTGTGTGTGTGTGTGTGTGTGTGTGTGTGTGTGTGTTAATCCCTCAAGAACATCTTGCTCATCGAGGCATGTTATAGTGACATTCATTTCCAATTTGATACTGAGTACCATTTTCCGCTGCACAGTAAAGCCCATACAGGTGGAATGGATTAGGTGTCTGTGTGTCTGTGTCCTGTTTAGTAGGCTTTTGTTCCTTCACTTCTTCCTTTTCTTTCTCCGTTCATTCGTCCCGCAGTTCAGATGAGTGGCTTCACTTTTTAAAACATGGTCAAAGTCCTTTCGGATTGAAGAAATGCAATCCAGTATGCGTTATGGTGGCATATTGCGGCATATTAACCTATTAAAACATATTAAACATATTAAAATCTGGTTTTGACCATGGGGTTTTTTTCTGCCAATAATGTATACTCTGGTACCTCGGATAATTTAATAGAACATAAATATATTTCTCAAAAATGATTTGGTTTATACTTTTGTTCAAACATGGCTGTAAAGGCAGTCAATCAGTGAATGTCAGTAAATGCCATACTTTGATCATATTATTGATTATGTGCCGCAGTGAAACAGATATAAATGTAACTGATTTAGAGTGTAAATAGCAGCTGTCAAAACATCTGCATCATCGCTGATACCGTAGATATGATTAAAGACTTGTATTAAGATACAGTGTTTTATGGTCATATTTACAGTGATTGGTGTTGGTGTCTTTCAGTGGAATGAAATTGTTCATTGTAGTTTCCTTTGTTTTTGTTTTCTGAATTTCAGAACTAGAAATTTAGGAAATGTTCAAATTTCACTACTTGAAATGTTTTCCCAGACTAGCACATACTGATGGTGTAGATTATCCTCACATTTTATCCTCACATGTTAGGAACCCTGAGATGCTTTTCAGCTCACCGTGGTTGTACAAAGTGTGGATTTGAGTTACAGTAGCCTTCCTGTCAGCTTGGACCAGTGTGGGCATTCTACTCTGACCTCTCGAATCAACAAAGTGCTTCCGCCCACAGTGGACGTTTTTGTTTTCCGCCCCATTCTGTGTAAGCTCTAGAGACCGTTACGTGTCAAACATTTGAGGAGATCAGCAGTTTCTGCGCAAATACTGAAACCAGCCCGATTGGCACCAACAACCATGCCACCAAGTCACTGAAATCATTGAATAAGCATTCCCATGGTACAACCCCAGTTCCGAAAAAGTAATGCTAATAAAACAAAGAGGGGTGATTTGTAAAATGTTGACTTGTATTTAAACAAAAAATGTATAAAAACAAGGTTTTTGATGTTTTACTTAATCAACTGCATGGTTTTTTTTGAAGGTAAACATTTTGATGTTCTAAATATACATGCATGCAACAAGCTGCAAAAAACGTTGCGACAGGGGCAATTTAGGACTAATAGTGATGTGACAAGTTGAAATAAGAAGGTGATGTGAATCAGGTGAGGTTATTGTATAATCGCAATATATAAGGAGCCTCCAAAAAAGGCCTAGTCCTTCAAGAGCAAGGATGGGTCGAGGCTCGCCAATCTGTCAACAGATGCATCAGAAAATAATCCAACACTTTGAGAACAACATTCCCCAAAGACAAATCTGTAGGATTTTGGACATTACACCTTCTACAGTGCACAATATAATTAAAAGATTAAAGGAATCCAGTCAAATCTCGGTGCATAAAGGGCAAGGCCAAAAACCACGTCTGAATTCGCGTGATCTCCGATCCCTCAGACGTCACAGTCTTAAAAACCGTCATGAGTATGCAATGGAGATCCTGACATGGGCTCGGGAATACTTTGGTAAACCTTTGTCACTCAACACCATTCGCCACTGCATCCACAGATACAAGTTAAGGCTTTACTATGCAAAGCAGAAGCCATACATCAACACTGTCCAGAAGCACCGCTGACTTCTCTGGACTCAGTCTCATCTGAGATGGACAGTAGCACAGTGAAATCGTGTTTTGTGGTCCAACGTGTCAACGTTTCAAATAACTTTTGGACAAAACAGCCGTCGTGTTCTCCGGGCCAAAGAGGAAAAGGACCATCCAAGCTGGTATCAGCGTCAGGCCCAAAAGCCAGCATCTGTCATGGTATAGGGGTGTGTCAGTGCCCATGACATGGGTAACTTCCACATCTGTGAGGGAAACATTAATGCAGAAAGATACACATTTTGGAGCAACATATGCTGCCATCCAGAAACCACATTCTGCCCGGATTACAAGTGCATGGTTGCGTAAGCAGAGAGTGCAGGTGCTAGCATGGCCTGCCTGCATTCCTGACCCGTCTGAGAACATGTAGCGTATTATGAACTGCAAAATGAAGTAACGAAGGCCCCATACACTTGTACAGCTGAAGAAGTGCATGTTGAATTTAAAAAATGACCAAATTTTTTTTTTTTTGGTGTAGGAACATAATCACTCCTTTCAAAACTTGAAACACATAGTGAAAAAACAAAAATAACAGTGTGTGTATGTGTGTGTGTGTGTTTGTGTGTGTGTGTACTTTACCAGAGCGCATGGAAAGAAGTACAGCATGAACCAGCGTTGGTGCACCACCTGAAATATTTACCAAAGTGAAAAAAAACCTGGAGAACACAGTGAGATAGAAAGGCACTAAAGGGAATAAACATGAAATTGGTCAAATTCTGGGTTTTTTGTTTGTTTGTTAACCTTTATAATTGAAAAAGTTTAATGGTAGCAGGTGAATGGAGCAATGATAGCTCAGTGGTTAAGAGTCATGAGTTCAAACCACCAAGCTAGCCTTGAGCAAGGCCCTTAACTCTCAACTGCTCAGATGTATAAATGAGATAAATGTAAGTCGCTCTGGATAAGGGTGTCTACCAAATGCTTTAAATGTAAATGAAATGTAAATGTAGAAGAAGTCATATACAGGAAACAGTCATTTTATAGTCTGTGTCTAACAATGAAAACCATTCACACTGAGCCTAAATCATATCGAAACATAATGCACATTTTACTGTTTACTGCATCAATAAAGTAAAAATGCTTAAAGACAGCAGCCAGATGCAACAGTGCAACAAGTGCTATCATAACCTTCTTTGAATTTTTTTTCGTTTCTTCAGTTTCTGGTGTGTCATTATAGGGTTTACCCCCAAAAAAGCAGGGCTTGTTCCGTCTGTGTAGGAAACCAGGACACCGCGGTGTGCACGCAGTTCTGATACACAGATATTCAGTCATTCCAGGATTTCGTGATTTTGCGAACGCAGAAATGAACGCAAAATCAAGCAAACTCCTCAATATTTGGAGCTGCTTGCAATTTTTCAAAATTACCGCCGATTTTACCTAGACTTGGGCCAAGATGCTTAATGTGACATCATCATAACATGCTTTCAGCCAAAGCCTTCTTCTAGTCAGGTGAGTCGAACACGAGTACAGCTAAAAGGTCTCATTTACCAACAAACATCACTGCAAAAGTGCGTGCAGAACACTTTCATGGAATTGCAATTTCGCCAATTCTAGTAGTTTTCCATTTTCCAGGTATTTTGTGTTTATACTGTATAGTGTGTAGTGATTGAGTCCAGGTGTGTGCAGTCAGTAATCAGAGTGAGAGTGCTGATGAACACTGGGAAACGGGGTCTGTGGTGGCCATGTTTGTAGGCCGCAAGTTGTTCTGGGTATTGGACTCCAGCGCTGATACAACACTTTCCCTCTCCCAGTCTTTGCAATATATCTTACAAGAGTTCTACATCTTAGACACAATGTACACACTTTCGGTTTGCCAAGATTAAATTCCAGTTATTTGCTATAAAACAAGATATTTGCAGCCTGGGGTTATTTTTAAATTAGCCCGCTTATGTAAGGGGGTACGGGGCAGCATGAGGCCTCCCCCAACTGGCCACTATCATTGCCTATAGCACTCATTTAGTACACTATGGAACTAAATATCAGTGAAAATGGGACATAATCTTATATTTACCAATTTCAGTCAAAAGCAGTCATTAGTATTTCAACAGAATTTAAACTGAATGAAGTTGTGAATTAGGACTTTGTGAAAATGAACATTTGTTGAATGGCATATAAATGGTGGAGCTGCCACTGGAGCACTCACAAGAAAGAACACCAGGGTCCTCTCTAAGAATGCTGCATCACATCAATCACACTGTGGGTGATTGTTTAGATTGTATAGAATCAAGCACTGATTTTTTTCCACAGAGGGATGTCATTAGATCTCGGTTTCTGTGTTGGAATGCATTGGTTATTGGATATTTCAGGGATTTGAACCAGTTTAGAACCCACAAATCAAGTTTGGGGCCTTTCAAAGAAAGTAGCACAACATCCTGTTTTATGTCTCTTGTTTAGACAGTGTCTATTAGTGGTCCTCCTGTTATACATGGATTCTCCAACTTTTTGCAGCCAGGGACCTCCTTAAAATTGCAAAATACTATGAAGCCCCTGAATGTAATCCAGCTATAAAAATGTTGTGCTCATTGTTTAAATGCATACTATAACATTTTGCTTCTTTATTGAAGCCATAGAGCTGGCACTATTGATTGGCATGTTTGGCAGTTATTGAGGTTGGGTTAAAAAAACATTCAAGTGATCAGTATGCTATGAATTCCATAATAAATAGAACAACTCTGATAATGATAAGTTGTGAATTCCACTAAATCCCGGCTGTGCCTCACGGACCCGTGAAGGTCTCCAGAACCCACATAGAGAACCACTGCTCTAATGGGACTGTAATATTTAGTACTTAGAGGCTGGATGCTTGTGTATACAAAGCGCGTTGTTTATTGGGGCAAATCCAATAATCATTATCAAAGTCCATAGCGTAGGTCAGCAACCAGGCAGACGTCATCAAATGAGGTACATCCATAACCAGGGAAAAACATGAAAAACAAACAAGAGTCAAAAACATGCCACAGGTGCACACTATTAGGTAACACACCAATGATGGAACAGAGGCTGAGACAGAACCCAAACAGAAACAAAAATGTACTTATGGCACTTGTCACCATGGGAACCCTGATGCAAAGGGGTAATCTGTGAAAGGACCATTTTTGTCAACATTTGCCATGTATAACCAGTGTGTAAATGTATTGGTTAATATATCATAAAGTGGCAAAAAAGAAACGTTTAGCAAATCTATCCACAAATTAAACTATTTACATTAGTATAAAGAGAGTTAGTTTGTATTAGTTTCCTGTGGTTTCCATGCCCCATGATCTCTTCCTGAATTTACTCAGGAGAACAGCAAATCTCTCAATAAATCTTTCAAATAACTTTCTTGATCTTCTTGTTCATGATGGACATGCGGTGCCCACGTCTTTTATAAGGTTTGGTTGATAAGGTGTTATGGACAGCCTGAGGCAGGCTGAATGAAATAAATCCCACCGCTTCATGCTTTGATTGATTTGATGCCTCAGTTACTTACTTTCAGAGTGAATGCTTTTCACCCGAGAGACGAAAATAAAACTTCTCCCATGTAGCATGGAAACTTTCATATCCTGCTGTCATACAGACACGTCGTGATTGATGGCAGTTTGGATGGGGGCTTTGCCTGCCTTTTTTCTCTTCCTCTCGCACATGGAATACCTGTCAGCTTCCGCTGAGCGCTCCCCGTCGGGTTCCCATCGATGCTATCCAGGTTGGGAAAATTGATGTCGGAAATGGACGCTTTCAGGAACTTGATGCGACTTTCAAAAGGAGATCTCGATCTCCAATAACGCACTGAGAACAGGGATCCATCTAGCAAACCCAAGTGTTCCAGACACTCTTTTAGTCTTCTGCCTGGTTCTGGTTTCATGGCAGCCAATCGGAAACCAGAACACACACACATGATTAGATTAGAACTCTTAAGGTTCAGTGGTTGAATGATGGGCCCTGTCTCAGGGATATCATTTAACGTGAAGGAAGAAATAAGAAAAGAGGCGGGAGACAATATGGGATGGGAGTTCAGAAAGAAAACGATGAACATGATTGAGGAAAAGTGGAGAGTTCATAAGCAACCTTTTGCTTCTGGAGTGTGTAGTAGTGTATTAACCTAAATCATATATTTTATCAATCATTTATTTTTATTAACTTACTCCCTGGATTCTTATTCATATACAACTATGTAGTGGTGTTGAGCATGTCAGGCCCACCTCCAAGTTGATTATTGTCCTATAACAGCACATCCTGAAGTGTGTTATTCCACGGCAGTTTGCTAATGGTATCAATTTTATGTTTTTTAAAACTTACATGTATATTTATCATTCACGGTGGCCCAGTTGCGCACAACACAACAAAATTTTTAAAGAAAACACAAGTTAACAACACGACGGACTGAAGACACAACACAACGAAATCATACCGCAACATAACAAAGCCATAACATGACAAAGTCAAGTCACAGCATGACCAAGTCAATTCAAACATGACAAAGTCAAGCCAGAACATGACAAAGTCAAGACACAACTGGATAAAGTCAAGCCAAACATGACAAAGTCAAGCCACAACATGACCAAGTCAAGCCAAACATGACAAAGTCAAGCCAAACATAACAAAAGTCAAGCCACAGCATGACCAAGTCAATTAAAACATGACAAAGTCAAGCCACAACATGACAAAGTCAAGCCAAACATAACAAAAGTCAAGCCACAGCATGACCAAGTCAAGCCACAGCATGACCAAGTCAAGCCAAACATGACAAAGTCAAGCCAAACATGACAAAGTCAAGCCACAACATGACAAAGTCAAGCCAAACATAACAAAGAGTCAAGCCACAGCATGACAAAGTCAAGCCAAACATGACAAAGTCAAGCCACAGCATGACAAAGTCAAGCCAGAACATGACAAAGTCAAGCCAGAACATGACAAAGTCAAGCCAAACATGACAAAGTCAAGCCACAACATGACAAAGTCAAGCCAAACATAAAAGTCAAGCCACAGCATGACCAAGTCAAGCCAAACATGACAAAGTCAAGCCACAACATGACAAAGTCAAGCCAAACATAACAAAAGTCAAGCCACGGCATGACCAAGTCAATTCAAACATGACAAAGTCAAGCCAGAACATGACAAAGTCAAGACACAACTGGATAAAGTCAAGCCAAACATGACAAAGTCAAGCCACAACATGACCAAGTCAAGCCAAACATGAAAAAGTCAAGCCAAACATGACAAAGTCAAGCCACAACATGACCAAGTCAAGCCAAACATAACAAAAGTCAAGCCACAACAACATGACAAAGTCAATTCAAACATGACAAAGTCAAGCCAGAACATGACAAAGTCAAGATACAACTGGATAAAGTCAAGCCAAACATGACAAAGTCAAGCCACAACATGACAAAGTCAAGCCACAACATGACCAAGTCAAGCCAAACATGTCAAAGTCAAGCCAAACATAACAAAAGTCAAGCCACAGCATGACCAAGTCAAGCCACAACAACATGACAAAATCAAGCAACAACAACATGACCAAGTCAAGCCACAGCATGACCAAGTCAAGCCAAACATGACAAAGTCAAGCCAAACATGACCAAGTCAAGCCACAACATGACCAAGTCAAGCCAAACATGTCAAAGTCAAGCCAAACATAACAAAAGTCAAGCCACAGCATGACCAAGTCAAGCCACAACAACATGACAAAGTCAAGCCACAACAACATGACCAAGTCAAGCCACAGCATGACCAAGTCAAGCCAAACATGACAAAGTCAAGCCAAACATGACAAAGTCAAGCCAAACATGACAAAGTCAAGCCAAACATGACAAAGTCAAGCCAAACATGACAAAGTCAAGCCACAACATGACCAACGTCAAGCCAAACATAACAAAAGTCAAGCCACAACATGACAAAGTCAAGCCAAACATAACAAAAGTCAAGCCACAACATGACAAAGTCAAGCCACAACATGACCAAGTCAAGCCAAACATGACAAAGTCAAGACACAACATGACAAAGTCAAGCCAAACATAACAAAAGTCAAGCCACGGCATGACCAAGTCAATTCAAACATGACAAAGTCAAGCCAAACATGACAAAGTCAAGCCACAACATGACCAAGTCAAGCCAAACATAACAAAAGTCAAGCCAAACATAACAAAAGTCAAGCCACAGCATGACCAAGTCAAGCCACAACAACATGACAAAGTCAAGCCACAACAACATGACCAAGTCAAGCCACAGCATGACCAAGTCAAGCCAAACATGACCAAGTCAAGCCAAACATGACAAAGTCAAGCCAAACATGACAAAGTCAAGCCAAACATGACAAAGTCAAGCCACAACATGACCAAGTCAAGCCAAACATAACAAAAGTCAAGCCACAGCATGACAAAGTCAAGCCAAACATGACAAAGTCAAGCCACAGCATGACCAAGTCAATTCAAACATGACAAAGTCAAGCCAGAACATGACAAAGTCAAGACACAACTGGATAAAGTCAAGCCAAACATGACAAAGTCAAGCCAAACATGACAAAGTCAAGCCAAACATGACAAAGTCAAGCCAAACATGACAAAGTCAAGCCAAACATGTCAAAGTCAAGCCAAACATGTCAAAGTCAAGCCAAACATGACAAAGTCAAGACACAACTGGATAAAGTCAAGCCAAACATAACAAAAGTCAAGCCACAGCATGACCAAGTCAAGCCAAACATGACCAAGTCAAGCCACAACATGACCAAGTCAAGCCAAACATGACAAAGTCAAGCCAAACATGACCAAGTCAAGCCACAACATGACCAAGTCAAGCCAAACATGACCAAGTCAAGCCACAGCATGACAAAGTCAAGCCAAACATGACCAAGTCAAGCCACAACATGACCAAGTCAAGCCAAACATGACAAAGTCAAGCCACAACATGACAAAGTCAAGCCACAACATGACAAAGTCAAGCCAAACATGACAAAGTCAAGCCACAACATGACAAAGTCAAGCCAAACATGACAAAGTCAAGCCACAGCATGACCAAGTCAATTCAAACATGACAAAGTCAAGCCAGAACATGACAAAGTCAAGACACAACTGGATAAAGTCAAGCCAAACATGTCAAAGTCAAGCCAAACATCACAAAGTTAAGCCAAAACATGACAAAATAAAGATGCAGCACAACGGTCAGTTTATAAAATGAGCAGAACGAACACATGGGTAATTGTTCACGTAATTGGGTAAAATGCCCCCTAGTGGTTGGGATCATTTCCTTTGTGTTGCGGCTTGATTCCGTTGTGTTGTGGCTTCATTACGTTGTGTTGCGACTTGATTCCGTTGTGTTGTGGCTTGATTCCTTTATGTTGCTGCTTGATTCTTTTGTATTGCTGCTTGATTCCATTGTGTTTTTAACGTATGTTTGCTTTTTTAATTTTGTTGTGTTGTGCACCACTGGACCGTAATATACAGTATGTCATACATTTTATTCAGTTCTAGTCCTAAAGATTTTCCTGTGTTTGAAAACTTGACACGGTAAAGAAACCGCTTTTGCCCTTGAATGTTACACCGCACTGACACTGGAGACTCCTTCCAAATTGTTAAATAAACACTTCACCATATCAAAAAGTACGCACATTTTCTTAATCTGTTTATGTGGAGTGCCGGCAAAACAAACGTGTGCAAGTTGTTAGTATAGAACATAACGCATTAGACTGAGCGCATTATTGTCAATGATAATGCAAGATGGTCAGGTGTAGTGTAGCAGAGACAAAACCACACACTGGGTGCATAAAGGAGATCCAGATCCTACAGTGGTCACTGGCCAAACAATGCCCCTTAACAGCATGAGAATACCCATAATTCAGTGTGACAGCTGACCTCTACAGTGAATAGGGCGTGGCATTGGACACATCTCGCATGGCATAAATTATAGCCCGTAAATTTTGCATTAGCTAACAGGACTCTGCAACGTCGCACTAATTACACCACATTATATACGCTACTCAGACTGCGTTAATGTGACGGGACAGTGTGCTGCTTATATTCCACCCTTAGCTCGCTCATCCGCCGTCTGTCTAGCTTACGTTCCTGTGTACTGGGCTTTACCTGTAAATGAGATCTTATTACAGATACTGAAGTGCATGTCAAGATTTCTATACTTAGATTAAGTGTTAATCCGCTATCAAAAGGAAACACTAATTAGCTTGCGACAGCGTCGGTGAGTACTAATGTGAGTCAATACTGAAAATGACACCATTAACGACTGTACTGTTTTTGATGGAATTTCATTTACACTCATTTGTAACTTTTTAATCCCAGGACATATGCATAAGGCAAAGAGAACGCATTCATATGGAGCTTGTTGATTACTGGCAGTCATTTCTTATAGATTATGTGTGTAATGGTGAACCTGTGCACTCACAACTCTCAGTGCATAAACAACATGGCATAGACTTTAAAGTGAGGCGTTAATATGAAAATCATACAAATCACAAAATATACATGAATATTATATGCGAAATATACACAAGCATAAGTATAGTCCTAAGTGCAAATGCAGAACTAACATTGTTATATATTGACAATGTTATTTCACTATAAAATAATACATTATTAATAATTAGCTATGTAATTGTTTGAGCAAAACAGTGCAGTTATATTTCTTTTTATACCCCAGCAATTTGTACAAATAGTATTTTATACCCCAGCAATTTGTACAAATAGTATTTTATACCCCAGCAATTTGTACAAATAGTATTTTATACCCCAGCAATTTGTACAAATAGTATTTTATACCCCAGCAATTTGTACAAATAGTATTTTATACACGAGCAATTTGTAAAAATAGTATTTTATACCCCAGCAATTTGTACAAATAGTATTTTATACCCCAGCAATTTGTACAAATAGTATTTTATACCCCAGCAATTTGTACAAATAGTATTTTATACCCCAGCAATTTGTACAAATAGTATTTTATACCCCAGCAATTTGTACAAATAGTATTTTATACCCCAGCAATTTGTACAAATAGTATTTTATACCCCAGCAATTTGTACAAATAGTATTTTATACCCCAGCAATTTGTACAAATAGTATTTTATACCCCAGTAATTTGTACAAATAGTATTTTATACCCCAGCAATTTGTACAAATAGTATTTTATACACGAGCAATTTGTACAAATAGTATTTTATACCCCAGCAATTTGTACAAATAGTATTTTATACCCCAGCAATTTGTACAAATAGTATTTTATACCCCAGCAATTTGTACAAATAGTATTTTATACACGAGCAATTTGTAAAAATAGTATTTTATACCCCAGCAATTTGTACAAATAGTATTTTATACCCCAGCAATTTGTACAAATAATATTTTATACACGAGCAATTTGTAAAAATAGTATTTTATACCCCAGCAATTTTTTACAAATAGTATTTTATACCCCAGTAATTTGTACAAATAGTATTTTATACCCCAGCAATTTGTACAAATAGTATTTTATACCCCAGCAATTTGTACAAATAGTATTTTATACACCAGCAATTTATACAAATAGTATTTTATACACCAGCAATTTGTACAAATAGTATTTTATACCCCAGCAATTTGTACAAATAGTATTTTATACACCAGCAATTTGTACAAATAGTATTTTATACCCCAGCAATTTATACAAATAGTATTTTATACCTCAGCAATTTGTACAAATAGTATTTTATTCCCCAGCAATTTATACAAATAGTATTTTATACACCAGCAATTTGTACAAATAGTATTTTATACCTCAGCAATTTGTACAAGTAGTATTTTATACACGAGCAATTTGTACAAATAGTATTTAATACACCAGCAATTTGTACAAATAGTATTTTATACACAAGCAATTTATACAATTAGTATTTTATACCCCAGCAATTTGTACAAATAGTATTTTATACCCCAGGAATTTGTGCAAATAGTATTTAATACACCAGGAATTTGTACAAATAGTATTTTATACACCAGCAATTTGTACAAATAGTATTTTATACACCAGCAATTTGTACAAATAGTATTTTATACCCCAGCAATTTGTACAAATAGTATTTTATACCCCAGCAATTTATACAAATAGTATTTTATACACCAGCAATTTATACAAATAGTATTTTATACACCAGCAATTTATACAAATAGTATTTTATACACGAGCAATTTGTACAAATAGTATTTTATACCCCAGCAATTTGTACAAATAATATTTTATACCCCAGCAAATTGTACAAATAGTATTTTATACCCCAGCAATTTGTACAAATAGTATTTTATACCCCAGCAATTTGTACAAATAGTATTTTATACCCCAGCAATTTGTACAAATAGTATTTTATACCCCAGCAATTTGTACAAATAGTATTTAATACCCCAGCAATTTGTACAAATAATATTTTATACACGAGCAATTTGTACAAATAGTATTTTATACACGAGCAATTTGTACAAATAGTATTTTATACCCCAGCAATTTGTACAAATAGTATTTTATACACGAGCAATTTGTAAAAATAGTATTTTATACCCCAGCAATTTGTACAAATAGTATTTTATACCCCAGCAATTTATACAAATAGTATTTTATACCCCAGCAATTTGTACAAATAGTATTTTATACCCCAGCAATTTGTACAAATAGTATTTTATACCTCAGCAATTTGTACAAATAGTATTTTATACCCCAGCAATTTGTAAAAATAGTATTTTATACCCCAGCAATTTGTACAAATAGTATTTTATACCCCAGCAATTTGTAAAAATAGTATTTTATACCCCAGCAATTTGTACAAATAGTATTTTATACCCCAGCAATTTATACAAATAGTATTTTATACACCAGCAATTTGTACAAGTAGTATTTTATACACCAGCAATTTATACAAATAGTATTTTATACCTCAGCAATTTGTACAAATAGTATTTTATACCACAGCAATTTATACAAATAGTATTTTATACACCAGCAATTTATACAAATAGTATTTTATACACCAGCAATTTGTACAAATAATATTTTATACCCCAGCAATTTGTACAAATAGTATTTTATACCCCAGCAATTTGTACAAATAGTATTTTATACACGAGCAATTTGTAAAAATAGTATTTTATACCCCAGCAATTTGTACAAATAGTATTTTATACCCCAGTAATTTGTACAAATAGTATTTTATACCCCAGCAATTTGCAAGTGATACAGTGTTTTATTAAGATTGTTTCCATTTTTATCCATTTATAGGTATATTTAATTATGGCTAGGCAGTATGACGATATAATATCGATATTGTGATAAATTATGCTACAGTATGCTTTCCTTCAATGTCATAGATATTTTTTTTATTATCAAATGGGAAAATATAAATAAATAAAAAGTTACAATCTGACAAGAAGCAGCTGATGTAGTGTTCAACTGTTGGACTGAGTCTTTTTAAATTGTAAACATTTTCAGTGTATAATTACTTTATAAATAAAATTGTTATTTTTATAAATGCAAAAAACAAACATTTACTGACATATACATTTGTTTATTAATTATAAAACTTAACAAAAAATGCATTGTCATTATAAACAAATTTATTATCATGTATTATCAAAATGTTTACAAAGTTGCTGGCTTTGTATTTTGTTTTTGTTTTTGAGCAAACCTATATCATGATACATAGTGTGTACTGTAGAAATGTCCTCAAGAATCATGAAATGATATTTCCTTATGTTTAAAGTCGTGAAATGGTCGCAAAACATGTTAGTAGTTCCTGTTGCAAGTTACAGCTTTACTTCTGATTGATACTACGCACTGACACTGGAGACTCCTTCTAAAAATGCTCTATAAACATTTTCTCACATAAAACTTTACCATATCAACAATTACACTGTTTTTAAACTGTTTATGTGGCATGTCCACCATGCAAATCCCTGTGTATGATGTTGCTATAGAAACGGTAATGTATTAGGATATGTGCATTAATATAAACAAATTCTGCGGTGCTTAAATGTTGAAGTTGTTTACATTAAACAAGTAACGATGTGTTCATTCTGCGTGGAGATACAGTACGCTTTTGAATATCTCCATTTAGAAATGTTCACGCTCAAATTTAGCACTGTTCTTCATCAAGATCCAGCATATCCGGCTCTGCTGTCTTGCCCAAGAATTATGTGCTGCAGGAATCATAAATAGTTAATTAGATCTGAAAAGGTGATCTGAGCTCTTAATATCTGCAGCAAGTGCTGGGTATAATGGGTCACAGATGATACATGATTTTTTTTTTAAGCTGTCACCGTAATAATGTGCAGGAATATGGAGAAATGTGGAGAAATTCATTTTAAAAACGTTAAAATAATGATTTATCGTACAATTGCAATAAAAAAAAGGTTTATACAACGTATTCAGGATGCAAAAACGCCCTCGACAGAATACCACTGGTTATTCCTTTAATTTGTCATATGTATATACTGTCTTGTCTATATAAATATATAAATGAATATTCTCAACATGCTCCGTATTAATATTGTGGACAAGTTTTTGTATTGAGTGAGTGAGGAATAATGGTACCATTATGGTACCAGAGGAGCTACCATTTTCATTTTAGATCATATGTGCAGGTTCATATAGCTAGCTAAATCTACACAAACTGACAGCTGAATTGTGAGCTAGCTTTATTTAACAAAGTTCTTTTCTGTTTACTTTATATATATATATATATATATATATATATATATATATATATATATATATATATAAATATTAAATATATATATATATATATATATATATATATATATATATATATATATATATATATATATATATATATATATAATTTTAAAAACTGTAGTCTTTTTATCCAAGCTAAAATAGCAAGCGATTGTATGTAAATATGTCACAGCATTGCATATGGATATGTTGAAAGTTACATATTCTTTATATGTCTCAAACGAGCGCCTGGAGATTTGTATCTCATACTTTTTCTCATGACAGTGAGACATTGACGTGCTCTTTTGAAGATGTGTCTTTTGTGTTTGTGGGCAGACTTGGGTCAATCTTTCTGGTTCTCTCTATCTCACGTTCAGATCTCATCTGATGCCGAGACTGAAAGAATCACGCTCTCACGAGTCATTGCTCAGTCCCAGTAGTGCGGTGGAAGCTCTGGACCTCAGCATGGAGGAGGAGGTACTCATCAAGCCCGTACACAGCTCCATCCTGGGTCAGGATTACTGCTTTGAGGTACGCTCAAACACACATACATAATTGAGTTTCATATGCTGTAATTTCTGGATTCTATTTTTACGTGATTTGCGTAAATGCCGGTGTGTTGCTAGTTTGTTTGGGTGCAAGTCCGTTTTTATGTGGTCATATTCGAGGCACTGCAATGATGTAGGTGGAGAAGCCCAAAAAGGAGGCGTTCCGTATAAAAATGTCCTGACGCCATGAGTTAGTGTTAGTGTGTTAGTGATTCCCAAACCATTTTGGCTTAGGGCTTTTATTCTCCTGCAATATTTAGGGATTTATTTTTTGTATATTTAAAACAAAAAAAATGGCATCTCATGTTCACTTGTAATGCGTTCAGACATAATTTGTACAGACTATATATGTACTGCTTCATGAGCATTCAGTTCTATGAGTTCTACAAATTATTACATGTAACTAATGTACTGTTTTAAAAGCAGACCTAGATAGGACAATACAGTATGAATATTGTATTGAGAAACCAGAAATTTTTTAAAATAATTTTATGACTGGCAAGCTCTCTGCATTTGTCTGATATCTCTTTATTCACTTTATATTGCAAAGATATATTGAGTATTTTAAAAAATAAATTATACTAATCATCTTATTACCATAAAATCAAAACAGATGACTTTGGTTAATAGACAATCATTCTAAAGTAGTTCACATGACTAAAATAAAACAGCAAATACTAGGATAAGGACTGATTTCTGCCATTTTTTTAGGTGAGCACCTCAACAGGAAGCAAGTGTTTCTCGTGTCGCTCAGCTGCCGAGAGGGACAAATGGATGGAGAACCTCAGACGAGCTGTTCACCCAAACAAGGTACGTGGTGTTACTTCTCGCTAATGCTTCTCACACTAATACAGAGCATGGAAATACTCTTGTCTCACTTTGTCTATGGTGTAATGATGGTTGTTATGTAACACCTGAAATCCAAATTGCACAAGTGACAGCCCCTCCCTGTACATGTTTTTTTTTTTTTTCGTCATTGCCTGTAGGTATTTTTTCAAGAAAAAACAAATATAGAAAGACCTTTTTGCAATAACTATAATAAGTGTTCGAGTTGTAACTCCAAAGTCTCGGCCCATCCAGACGATTACCTTTTAAATTCAATGCTGAATTTCATGTGGTTATATGGTGGTTAAATATTAATCAGCTGTATCATAAATGTACCAGTGAGACCATAAATGGCCCTGCCATGAAGCCTGCATATCCCGGAAAGACTTACTTTTGAGCAGCATTTCTCACCATGTGAATGACTTTAACTACTATGTGATGTCATTGGCTATTTATGATGCCTTCCCTTACACTTTATAGCAGGGACATGAAGTGATCTAAAATCAGAATGCATCTAATTGCCAAGCAGTAATGAAACAGAGTCTATTTAACTGCTAAACTACACCAGCAGTTGTTTGACATGGGTGGTATTTTTCACCCCTAAGAAAAACAGGTTCTTCAGTTTTTTGTTAATAATGAAGGGTTAGTCCAAGACAAACAAACCAAAGAATCTTTTAGGATTCATCAATTTGACATGGGGCCAATTACTGCACACCCCACCCCACCCTGGTCCCCTGTCTCAACAACCCCAGAACGCACACCACCTAAACACTCCACTTAAAAATATTGTATTTTATTTCATGGGAAATAATCACAGAACATATTTCCCCACTAAAACAACATGAATAAGTATAATTGATCTATTTAAGAAACACACCACTTGCTTAACTCGTTTGAGACTGATATGTTCATCTTATTTAAAACTGAAGTGCTGACACAGATGCGTTTCTGCTTTTTGTTGCCGATTCTTCCTTATTTACATCACCCTTCGCTGCTAAAATCCCCCCAGAACTAGGCCGAAAAGCACACATCTTTTTCGGCCTAATAGCTAACAACAGCATTTTGACGGTTCACAGGAGTATTTTATGTTTTTTGCAATCATTCCCTAATGATGTCAAATGCATGCATTTTCCAGATTTGACATCATTTTAATTTAACTGGAAAAATGTGTTGGGTTGGGCCCAGAGAAAAACTCACATTCAGTGGTTCCAGCTTTAGGGTTTTAGCTTTAACCTTGGGAGTACTCAGTAATTGTCTGACTGGTTTACAGTATTATCACAGTACTCTTAAAAAAATCAATAAAATAAAGCATGCTATGATGTCATATTAGTCCAGCTTCTGGCACCTTAGAGGATTCCTCAATGAGAATAAATCTTTAGCACTAAAATGCTGCCAAACTGGGCAACAGCCATCTGTACTGCAAAACTAGTGATGATATTTCAAAGTGCAATATAGTGCTGAATAATACAGTATACCGTATACATACCATCATGCATCAATGGCCCTCTGACCTCATTCTGTCTCTGCTCTCGTCTCCAGGACAACAGCCGTCGGGTAGAGAACACCCTTCGGCTGTGGGTGATCGAAGCCAAAGATCTTCCGGCCAAGAAGAAGTACTTCTGCGAGCTGTGCCTGGATGATGCCCTTTATGCCCGCACCACCTGCAAGCTGAAAGCAGACAATATCTTCTGGGGAGAGCACTTTGAGTTCACCAACCTGCCCCCTGTCCAAAACATCACTGTCCACCTCTACAGGGACTCGGACAAGAAGAAGAAAAAAGACAAGAACAATTATGTGGGACTGGTAAACATCCCAGTTGAAAGTGTGACCAGTAGGCAACTTGTTGAGAAGTGGTACCCTGTTAGCACACCAAACCCAGGGAAGGGTAAGACCGCAGGACCTATGATCCGGATAAAGGCCCGTTACCAAAGTATGAATATCCTTCCAATGGAGATGTATAAGGAATTCGCTGAATATACTACCAACAACTACATGCTGCTCTGCTCTGTGCTGGAACCAGCCATCAGTGTCAAGAACAAAGAGGAGATGGCTTGCGCCCTGGTACATATCCTGCAAAGCACTGGAAAAGCCAAGGTAAAAAAACAAACAAACTGCTATGTGATTTTGATTCTAAGCTGCAAAAACGTCAGAGCATGATCTAAAACTGTTTTATGGAAGTTTTATACAACCATAAATACATTAGCAGGTGGAAGGTGGTCTTGGTTCTTCCATTGTAACTCCCATTGAGGTTTAAGAGGTTTATTCCTGCTCTTCACATGTTTCCCAGGTCTATGTGGTGTTCTTCTGTATACTCTGGTTTACTCCCACTTCCCCCCCAAAAACAAAACATGCTGGGGGGTTGATGGGGGGGTCTGGTTTCTCTTAACTGCCCCATATGTGAATGGGTTAGAATGTGTATAATGGGATGCTCTCAATCAACCCCCTGTCCAGGGTGTACTCCTGCCATGAACCCACTGTTCTTGGGATAGACTCTGGATCCATGACAACCCCAAACAAGATAAAGTGGTTAAGAATGGGAATGAGAATTTTGCTTAATGTGGATTGTGGTATGTTAGGAAATTAAGAAATAAGATATTGCAAACCTGGTAGTCTAACGTATGATTGTGTAAGTGCCCTTACCATTACCATTTTCCCCCCTTAATCCTGTTGTCTTGGATTATTGGTCCATTGCATGCCTGCCCCCGGTTGGCTCCGGTTATATCTTTATCAGGCGTGCCCCAAAGTACTAAGACCCCGAGGCAGACCCAGGACCCGCTGCAGATATTATATCTCACATTTGGCTCGGGAACATCTGGGGATTACCCACAAGGAGCTGGAATCTGTGACTTGCGAGAAAGAAGTCTGGGTTTTCATTCTTAGCCTGCTGTCACTGCGATCCCCATTAGGAAAAGCAGAAGAATGATCAGTGTTGGAAGTGCACGAATATGAAGCTAGAAGCTAGCCACCTTCATGTTTTTTGGCCTTGCTTGTTAAAATAATATTGTTGTATCTGTGTGGATGGCTTTTCCTGCTGGGAGGTATTACCTTAGGAATCCCTCCAGAGCTAACACCTCACCACACCGTCCACTGGGCAAGATAACTGATTCTTCTTATTTTGGCCCAGAGAGGAGAACCACCAAGTCAGCAGCTGTCATCTCTGTTGGCTGCCTGAGCTATGTCTGGTCTGACTGGCGCAGTTTCAGTTACTGCAGTAACACAGTGCATTTGTGATGACTCATGGGATGAAATAAACACACGGGGGAAAATAACCGTACATGGTGGAGGAGATGTCTCTGGTTTACATATGGCATTTTCTGGAGAGCGTGTTTAGACTACATTAATGTCCCCGTCATTCCCCTGTTGTACAAAGAACAGGACAAAGCAAGGGCATGCTGTTAACAGCATAGGACCAGACGAGCTGCTTGTCCAGAGCTCGTCAAAGATTTGCAGTGACATTCTCGAATAGCCCTCCTGGTGCTTCTCTGACTGGCTGTGGAAGATCAGTTAAATTAACCATGAAACAGGTTTTTACTGTGGGAAGATTGACAGCCTGGTGGCTATATTTGTCCCTGTGATCTATTGGCGTCAAAATTAATTGATAAACATTGAAGTTGCCAAGCTTCAAAGAGCCCAGTTCTTCCCACTCTCCCTTTCCGCTTTATTTTCAATGCTAAATAGCTCTGGCTTAGTGTCTCAAAAGCATTGAAAAGATCATTTTGAAATGGTAGACCGAACATCAAATTGAATGCAATCTGTGCCAGTTAAGATGGGCTGAACTTTACAATGTATTTGGGTAGCTGGTCTACTTTAGTGGTCCTAACATGCTACAACGAATTAGCATTTTATAACTATTAGCTAATGATGTCCTGCCCTGTAAGCATGTCTTGTATTTGCACGTCAGCACTTTTCTTCTTTTTTTCTTTGCTATTTGCTTACGGTAATTGAATCTGTTATGAATGTGTGTATATATAATATGCTATGCCAGATTAAAGCACACGATACAGATATTAGTACATATCACTCAACATTATTATCACAGATGACCGAAAATAACTCAAACATTTTATTCACATTATGGAACATTGCCGTAAAGATGGTGCAGACTGTGCTGCAATAATTTTAGTACCTTGCCGTTCATGGTGTCACAATGTCATTGGACACGGTCAATGGGCCAGGATCTGTCAGTCTGCCTCATTATCCACCAAGCGCTGATTTTGAGATTACTTTACGCCTCAGCATCATTATTAGCATGCTATTAGATCACCTCTTTTCTGGCCACTTGCACTTTACCCTGTCAATTACAGCAAGGATGACTGGCACGTATTGAACTTATCAGCTCTGATTGGGGGCAGGTCTCAGTGGCCTCTCAAATCCTCTTCGTCCCAGTCCAGCAGTCGATTCTGGATCCTGAGGGACATGGCCAATCCCGTTAGCCTTTGGTTGTTAATTACTGTGACTTAATTACCTCATGTCTTAAAGCAGCCCAGAAGGATACAAACCGTTAAAAACTGGAACGTACGCATCGCCGTCCATGCATTCCAAGGTCGTAAGTTATGAGGACAGCTGTTAAAACCTGACTCTTGTGCACTTTAGCATCTGTTCACTCTTGGACCATGTGCGAAATGAATTGGACACATTATTTATGCTGAATAGAAGCATTTTGTTGTGAAACTGAAGCATTTTTTTTATTGCTGTAGTCATACAAGCTACTTGGCAATAAGCTAGACGATTTAAAAAGAAAAAGATTCTGTGTCCTCTTAGGACATGGCAGCTTTAAAGCTTGGGAAGCTGTTTCAGTGCACCAGATTTTGCAGCTACTTTCCCTTGAAGTGAATTAGCTTTGAACAATTGTAGCTAATTAGCGAGTGGGTAACACTGTCTAACTAATTAGTATCAGATATGCTTTATATAAAAAATCTTTATCGTTTTGGGTACTTACATCTTGATGTACTGTCAGCAAATATTTATGAAGAGAATGTTTAGTATTAATTTTTTTTTCTTGGTCTTGCTAAGTCTATCAGCATTGCTAGCAGGCCGTAGATCAAATAAAACAGATGCCCAAAATAATCTCAGCCCAAATGAGGTCAGGACGCAGATGAACTGATAAAGCATGCTTTTTTGTGTGTCCTTTCCGGATATTTTGGAGATTTTGTCCCCCTCGGGGTGAGCTGAACTTAGCTGAACTGAATCGATGACGGGTTGCTGTGTCTCAGCTGGGACAATTATTATAGGAATCTTGACATTTAAGCGACTCTCGTGCCCATAATTGGAAAATAGAGAGAATGTTATGTGGTGGGGTTGCTGCTATGTAGGCTTTCTTGGAAGTAGTGGGCGATAATAGCTGTTTATTTCCTATATCTATGAGAAAAAAAGTCATTTTTTGAGGGCAGGAATGGGCAATATTTCGTGAACCATTTATTCATTGTTGGACAATGATACTTTAGTATATATATATATATATATATATATATATATATATATATATATATATATATATATATATATATATATATATATATATATATATATATATATATATATATACACACACAGAAGTATCATTGTCCAACACGCAGGGCGGAGGTGGGGATCGAACCCCTGACCCTGGAGGTGTGAAGCAAGCATGCTAACCACTAAGATACCCTTACAAAATGCTTTAAATGTTTATAATCATGTGTAATAAGGCTTTAATGCTAAAAATAGTTAATGAAACGTTTTCACATGAAACAAAACAAGTATTTTCCTGTTATTAACTCACTAAATACAGTCATTATTTCCTTAGTACACGTTTCCCCACTCCCATCTGCCACCCTGCCCCTTCCCCTCCCCTCCTTCTTTGTTCTGCTCTTTCATTGTGTTTAGCTTTTCTTACTCTCATTTTTTTACTCCTGTCATCACTTCCATGCCCCCACCCCCACCCCCCACCTCTCTCACTCTCTCATGGCTTTCTCATGCTCTGCTGGGCTTTACGGCAGGCTCACTTTGAAAGGATGTCATTTCTGGTTTGGAGCAGCGCATCACCCTGGCAGATATTACACAAGCCTGCCACATACGCACATAGAAGCATATAAACAATCTTTGGAAAGAGTCAGACGGCTAGTTTGTGTTCTGGAGGCATGTCCTAAACTGTGTAATTGTGCACACGTTAGGGCTGCACCGTATGGACGGAAATGAACACACTGCTGTCATGCATTACGCACATTCCGCAATCTTGAAATAATTAGATACATATATATATTTTTTAATGTATTTATATTTAATGTCTTTATTCAAAATAAGATATATTCAGTAATATATTGATACCATGATACACTTTCCTGAGTAGCGTCATATGTCAGTAGTTTTGTATCGTTAGTGTTTGAATATAAATGAGCTAATTAGCTAAATTGCATGTTTATAAGTGATCACATTTTTCTCAAATCTGATTGGTCAGGAGGTGTTGATTCCTTTTCTTTCATAGCAGATCTGACGGTAGTGGCTGGCTGTGATTCAAATCAGGTGTGTTAATGTATCAATGCACTCTTTCCAATACGTTCATTTCTATAGTAACAGGAACACGTAATAACGGACATCGCATGCAATTTTAGCCTCATAATAAGCAAGATTGAAAATGTTGTTATTTAAAAAAGTAATACGTAGAGGAGATGTTTAGTTAGCGTTTACGGAAGGAGTCTCCAGTGTTGGCTCTTTGTAACAGTAAAGCTGGTGCATTTGTTCAGGCACAGGAAAGTCTAAGGATGGAAAGACGTACGGTTTTTCAGTAGCAAGCCACATGTGGTGTCTCATAAAACTCAAGAGGAAGTGATGGAATGGCCGATTACAGCTATCGTAACACACAGTCCCCTCCGAAACTATTAGAACGTCACGTCAAGGTCGATTCATTTGTTTGCACTATATACAAAAGATATTTGGGTTTCAGATCAAATTATAGTTCAGGATTTCGCCTTATATTTCCCGGTATTTACATCTAGAGGTGTTAAACAACATAAAACATTTTGTAGCAACCTTTTGTATCAACCCAGCCATTTTTTTTAAGCGAGCAAAATTATTGGAACAGACAAAGTCTTGAAGTAAATAACACTTAATATTTGGTTGCAATATCCCTTGCTTGCAATAACTGCATCAAGCCTGTGACTCACTGACATCACCGAATTGTTGTTTTATTCTTTTGTGATGCTTTTCAGGCTTTTACCACATCCTCTTTCAGTTGTTGTTTATTTCAGGGGTGGATGGAGGTTGGGTGGATGGGCGTTCGTCCTTCAGTCTTGTCTTCAGGAGGAGAAATACATGGGTTAACATCTGGTGATTGACTTGGCCAGTCTAAAATCTTCACTCCCCCCCCCCCCCTTTGTTGGTGTAGTAATATTAATAAAATACCCAACATTGAAATGAGTTCAATTATTGGTTTATACCAGTGAAGCGTACGATGGCCGATTCGACAACTTAAAACACCACTTAGTACAATAACGTTAACTTACATTATTAACATTGCTTACAGTGTACCAGTGCTGACATTCTGTAATGCGGTAAATAGTGTTATTGAATGTTCACAGGTAATGCCGTGGTTCTGCGTATCGACAAACCCACATGTGAAACCACTAGGACAGGTTACAGAACATAAATATGCAGTAATACTGTGGTTTGTTAGACGGATGTGATATCCGTATTGGAAAGGCCAATGTTGAGAGAGGGATTAACGATCATAGTGTTGTGCAGACCTACACACACACACACACATACAAATACACTACAGTGTCTCTTGAGTCCTGACCCAGAAGACCTGCTGTCAACTTTTGACTTTGAGACTGAAGGAAGTGGAAAGAATATCTTGCATCTGTCTGAAAGAGAAAGAAAGAGAGAGAGAGTTGAGAAAAGAGAAGGAAACTATCAGTTGTCCTAACACAACCTTTGCCTGGAGTTTAGTTTGAAATGACTGCACGGTACATCTGTAGCAGGACCACTGGAAATGACGCTTATCGTTGAGTCAGGTGTGTTGCAGAAAATGTGAAGTGCATGGGAACTGCAGACTTGGGAAACACCAACGGATTTGCACTGCTTCTTGGCAAGATTCGTATAAGTCTTTATTTTTTTTTCCTTTTGCGATGGGAAGGAGCACAGATGTTGAAATGTAGTGGAGGAGAAGGAGGTTCACAGCAACTACTAAAGCCCAAACACATTCCAACTCGCCATGCAGGGACCAAAAACAACGCCCTAGAAGTGCCAAGATACACACCAGGGTCATCACAGATACTGTCACTTTGACAACACACACTCAACACACACACAAGTTCAGTTCTCACAAAAGCTATACCAAATAAGGAGAGAGTGATATTTATAACGTTTATAATGCATGGTGTTTCATGCTTTCTTAGGACTGAATGGAGGTCAAGTACGGTTAGTTTGTGAAACATAAACACCACACACACACACACACACACACACACACACACACCAAACAGGACACAGTGATGCAAAAAAGGTGTGATTTCACAACATTTTTTTTACACTTGGAACGGAGAAGTTGATTCAAAAAACAAAAAACAAAGATGTGATTAAAAAAAAAGGTTTTTTTTTCAAAAGTCTGTGTTTCTGTGTGAGTGCATTTAACTGGCACATCACCGTGATTCTCCGCTATAGAATGTTTAGGAACGTGTTAAGGAACGTAAGCACAGCGCTCAGAGCTCTACATCACACCTACACGAATGCTTCAGTATATCTGACGACAGCTGACAAAGAATGCGTTTGTGGATTTTGACATGAAAGTGTGCAATCGTAGCCATGGAGATTTTTTCTTTCTTTGAGAAGACATTTATTTAACCTTTTTTTTTTTTTAGGAAGAAGGGTCCAGTATCAGTGCTCCGTAACGGTCATAGGTATGGCTGAAAGTTTTCCGACACCGAGAAGTCTTCGGGATAGAGGGCTTTGTGGATTCTCGGAAGATTATTCTGTCTTATTAGCTTTAAGGGCGAGGGAAAAAAACAGGTCGGTGCAGGTACTGCTGGTTATACGTAGGTACAGATTGTGTGGAGGTTGTTTTTTTTGTGATTATTGTGGAAAGAATGTGTGATTTTGCTGCAGCAAATACTTTTGAAAAATTGCTGAGTTTTTCTAATTGGCGAAATCGCAACCGCACGAAACGGTCTTTCGCAGTGATGTTTGTCGGTAAATGAGACCCTTTAACTGTACCCATGTTCGACACATGTGAATCGAAGAGGCTGAATGCACGTTGTGATGACATCACATGACGTGTCTTGGCCCAGATCTGCGTTAAATCTGCGGCCATTTTGAAAAATCTTAAGTTCCTCCGAATTGTGCGGAGTTTCCTCAGAAAATGCCGAAATCCTAGAGGGACTACGTTGTTTCCATAACATTCAACCTAGTTATAAAGTCCTAACATGTATGATGCATAATTCACAAATCAATAATTTAAAAAATTGTTCGTGTTGGCGAATTGGTGTATTGATCGTTGATTATTTTTCCTATAACAGCATTGCATAATATTTTACAAGTTGTGTACATTCTATAATAGAGGCTTGCATAGCTCCTGCTCTGACACACACCAAGAATGAGCCAAGTCTAAGCCTTATCAGCAGCTCTCTAAATTCCCTCTTGATGCCCAGGTACACACACACACACACACACACACACACAGACACACAGACACACATTATTGCTAGGGTCTGTCAGATGGTCTTGCCTTTATTAGTTTTCACTGGCAGGCTATGCAGTCACCAGGAGGCTCCGGGATTTTATCCTTTCTTTAATCCTTCCGTCACATTTTTTATTATCTCTCCTGCGTCTCATTTATCTCACTCCTTCCCTCTTTGAACCATCTTTCCTCCTGTTTTAATTCCCTACTTTTATTTCTTTCCCCTATGAGGTGATTTTATTTTCTCATTTGTGGGTGTGCGTGGGTGTGTATGTTTACGTGCTCGTCTTCCTGTCCTGTCAGGTGACGAAGTACAGTTTATCTGAATCATTAACCCATACCGATTATGGTTATGATTAGTGCCTATCCTCCGAGCTGTGTGAACGTGCTCGCATATCTGTGTGTTTAAATAACTAGTAGCTGATTACTGAACTAAAAAGACAAACTGTAATCATTTATTTGTTTTAGTGCAGATTTACCAATGGCATGCTGCGATATATGATACAGGAAAAGTGATCATTGATTAGGAATGACAATACTGCAAAAAATATAACATTGCCATTAGAGCTGCGACAACTAATCGATAAAATCGATAATAATCGATTATGAAAATCGTTGTCAATGAATCTCATTATTGATTTATCGGTCTACGTGCAGCACGGGGCATCTTTACTCATTACGTTACTTCTGTTCCGAAAATACGTGTCAGAGAGTAAATACTAAAGTTGTGTCCCAAATGACGTACTGTACACTATGCACTATGCACTGTGTACTCTACCGTCTAGTGTGTGGATTTCAGAAAGGTAATATCATCTCAAATGAAACATTAACGTTTTTTTTTACTAACCGGAAATATAATAGTGAGTGTACAGCTTGTGTATCGACCATAAAAACACACCTCCAAGATGACCACTGCCTTGCTAAAGAAGCTGAGGGTGAAGGTGATGGACTAAACCCTATTGAGCATCTGTGGGGCATCCTCAAACAGAATGTGGAGGAGCACAAGGTCTCTAACATCCACCAGCTCCGTGATGTCATCATGGAGGAGTGGAAGAGGACTCCAGTGGCAACCTGTGGAGCTCTGGTGAACTCCATGCCCAAGAGGGTTAAGGAAAATAATGGTGGCCACACAAAATATTGACACTTTGGGCCCAATTTGGACATTTTCACTTAGGGGTGTACTCACTTTTGTTGCCAGCGGTTTAGACATTAATGGCTGTGTGTTGAGTTATTTTGAGGGGACAGCAAATTTACACTGTTACACAAGCTGTACACTCACTACTTTACATTGTAGCAAAGTGTCACTTCTTCAGTGCGGTCACATGAAAAGATCTAATCTAATATTTACAAAAATGTGAGGGGTGTACTCACTTTTGTGAGATACTGTATATTCTGGTGTGTGTGTGTGTGTGTGTGTGCATCGAGTTCTTTTCATTCTTATATAATTGGACAAACAGTTGTGTAATGTTTTAGTCTGAAGTTTATATTTGTAACACTCAGTTTGTGGATTTTATTTTAAATAAACGAAAAATCGGTACTGAAATTTCCCCCTGCCCCATCTGATTAATCGAAAAAATTATCAACCAACTAATCGATTATGAAAATAATCGTTAGTTGCAGCTCTAGTTGCGATGCATGAAGACACAGAGGTAAAATCCGAATGCTGTCAGGAGCAAACATCCAGATAGAAAAGAAAGCATCCCACAGTTCTTAGTGATTATGGCTGAGCTGACGAAAAGCTTTTTTGTTTATGTTTGAAAGATAGTAACATTAATAGTAATAAAATTATGATCTGAATAATGTTTTAATTTCAATTTGATACATGAACTGCGTGGATTCTGCACCGTTGCATAACACCGAACACACACTGTTCCCTCTTATTTGTTTTCTGAAGTCTTAACTCTGAATGAAATCGAAACCGACCTGAAAACCTGAGACGGAATACGTTTGTCCTAGACAAACTTTAAACGGTATTACCGAAATATTATTCATTGACTTCGTTTGTATTCAGTGATCGTTTAATCCTGTCCGAGGGGGGAGGGGTCACAGTGGATCCGGAGCCTATTCCAGGAACACTGGACGCATGGTGGGAATACGTACTGAATATTAAATTCCCGATCACTAAGCAAACAGTGAATGAATGAAGTGAGTGAGTCATGGTTCAAAACTAGCCCGTGACGCATTACACACGCGTTTATGATTTTTGACCCGCAGGTGGCTTACGTCTCGCTTTCAGCTGAAAAACAGAAACATTGCCATGACTAATCATTTAACCAGCTGTTAATATTACTGCTTTCCTTTTAACTTTTGGGAGGATACACTGCGCTCTTAGCACGCTAACGTGAAAAAAATGTATAGCAAATAGAACTTTATTTTCATTTTCACTTCACAAGATTCACACTGTTGCAGTACAAATGTCCTGTCATTCAAAACGCACCTCCAAGCATCCACTATCCGTTACAGTACTGTAAGAATTTAATAAATATAAACATAAGTAATTCATTTTGCAAAATTCCTATCTCAGTAAGAACCAAGCAGCTGTAGTAAAAGCTCTTCCACCTTACACTGCGACGTGTTGGAGATGCGTTTCCGCTCACCACGGTTGTAACGAGTGGTTATTTTGGTGTGCTCGCTAGAACCAGTCTGACCTTTCATCTTTTCCTCTGATTTTCTTCTCAGTGGATGGTTTTTTTGTAAACTCTATTCTGTGTGATCAGCACTTTCTGAAATACTCACGCTAACTAACCCAAGTCTCTGAGATCACATTTTTATTTCCCCCCATGAAGAACTGACGAACTGGAGCTGTCGAATTGTATCTGTATGATATCACACATCGCTCTCCTGCTACTTGATTGGTTGAACTGTGCGCGAACGAGCAAGGGGGCTCCTATTAAAGTGCCCACAGTGGATACGCTTTACTCTGCCTGGACAGCCAGTTTAATCTTTGCTTCTATTCTTACACCCTAGTTAGTCATAGCTACAAATAAAATCTGCTGGCACGAATATTAGCCCACACGGGTCCCCAAATACTTCCTGTTTATTCTGTCCGTCTCCAAATCTCTGTTCTTTCCTGATCTCAGTCCTTGCATCAGCTTGGGCCTGGGGGCTGCATTTCTAATAAAAAAGAGAAGAAAATATGAACCGGCGTTTGCTGCATAACTTTTGGGATGGTTTGTGAGATATGGTCTTCAGAGGTGTTTTTATTAGCCTGGCCTATTCCGTTCTCTCCGAGGCCGAGCGAGCCATTACATAACGCGTCGTTTTCAGACGGCGTTCGGGAATAAAGCACGGAGTCCTGGACGGAATATTCAGCTCTGTGCTATTTACATTTGTGCTGCATCATGAAGGAGGGAGAACGAGAAACAGGACTGAGAGAACCGGCTGAATATAGAGAACGAGAGAAGAACAATTCAGCGTAATAAGAGAAATCGAAGAGAAATGTGACCCATTATGCTAAGTAAATGACATGTATGTACAGTATATGAAGAAAATCCAGTATATGAGTAATAGCAGGGTGTTGTGGAAACATATGTCAAGATCTTTTTTTTTTCCCACTTGAAAAAAAAATAATTTGCGTACGTTGCAATTTCAACATGGATATTTGCTTTACTTGTTTTCTATAACTGTACCACAGGGCTGTTGAATGCTCGCTTCTGATAGGTTAGAATTCTATCTTCTGTTCTGTAATTGTTGATATAGTAGTGTTGTGAGTTATGCGCGAGGAGATGTTTATTTAATACTTTTGAACGAGTCTCCAGAGTCGCTGGTAAACTTCTGAACAGGATGATCAGTTTTCTCGTTTAGCTCCGCCCTTCACAAGCTACATACGATACGTACGTGTGTCCCAGAAGACAAAATCATAACAATATACACTGAGCATCCTGTTTAAACAGTTTACATCTCCCTGGCTCTTAATGTAGCAATTCAAATGTTGTTTCACTCAAATTAGGCAAATGTGTACTATCACATTTATTTATTTATTGGTATTTCCAATCAATAGAACCCAAAATGTTATAAATATGGATTCTAAACATTGTTTTGGTAGCAAAAGCAAATAATTTTTTTTTTAAATTACATTTCCTGTTCTACTCCAATTTCCATTATTTATTTTTTAAATTAGGCATTAAATTAAACACATTCAGTTGAAATGATGAGTCAATTTCATTTGTAGCCATAAAATCAAAATGAATAAGAACAACTTTATATTAGATAGACTGAAATGCTGAAACGCTGCTCACGTCGACGTGTTCCTGTGAGTGCTGTCAGAAACATCAATATTATGCTTGCAGAATATTACAGCAAAAACCTGACTCAAGGCCTTTAGGTTTAATATATTACTCATATATGTACATAATAAGCACATATGCAGTGTGTGTTTGTGTGTGTGTGTGTGTGTGAATGCATATAGCTAAGTTAAGATAAAATATTGCACATGTAATAAATGGGTCGCATTTGCTCGATTATTTTTGCTTGAGTGTGTGTGGGTGAATGTTGATGCTTGGCGGTTTGGATCAGTGTGCGCATCCTATCTTAAAAAAAAAAAAGTTCCTCTAAATCAGCTCCTGATTGGTTCCCCGCTGGTTCGATTTGATTAGGGACGGATCTGTACATCAGCGCTAAAGCTCTTCCGTTCCTTCTGTTGTTTGAATGATAATCTATATTTACATAACGGCAATGCCAACACGTCTCGTTTCAGTAAAACAAGTTTTCTGGTTGCTTTAGATTTGCGGAGGTACAGTACGATGAATTCGTACGATAATCGTACAACCTCGATGATAATTCGATGATAATTGTACAACCTAGTTTCATACAGTATCGAGAGGATGTCATGATATTAACGCGTTAGGACCCAAAGGTTCAAGATTAGTAGTTTTACACAGTACTGTTTTTATATATATTTTTTAACGTAATGTGTTTATTTATTTATTTTTTTACAATATGGGATACTACGGTTTTGTTTTAATGGTGCTTTCTCAACTATTAGAAATGAAATGAATGTTATTGATTTGCGTTCTCACAGGTTTTTATTAAGTTCGTCCTACGCAATTTGTCCCCTTTCTTCTCTCCAGTTTTTTCTTTTCAGTTCCCACCCGCTAGACTAACACGTACTTCCTCCGAGACACATGAATCTTTTCGAAACCGTTGCTTATGTTGCGTCACAGGGCAGCTTAACACGTTCAGATGAATGCTCTGAGAAATCTGCCGTCTTCCGCATATATGCTCTCACAGATTCCTACGATAAGCTAGTGCCCCTCTGATTGACAGGGGAAAGAGAGTATGATATCCCTCCCACCCAGACAGCATGGCCAATTCAGCTCTCTACGCTCCTGGCCATAGATGACTGTGGCTTGAACACAACTTGTGATCTCCCAACAACAGGGCTGCCTCTTCTCTTTTTCGCCTCTCAACACAAATTGGACTACAACCATGGTTAATTTTGTTACACTCATCAAAGCTCTATTTATTACTGAGGTCTCATGATAAGATAAGGAACAGGAACTGAATTGTTTCTTAGACGTTCTGCAGCATTTATAACCCTTTCCAGTAGTACACTGGTGTTCCACTCCACCAGCGGAACACATTTTCAATCAAAGGAAAAACAAATGAACTATTTTATCTCTGCAAGTCTGTTATAAGATTAGTGAGGACACTGTTGGGTTTCTGTGTGTATCATGACTCTGTGCTTAGCTGCTGGTGAGCAGGGCGATGGGACAAAACAGTATACAGCTGACAAAATAAAATTATAACATTTAAACCTAGTAGGCTTGGTAAAAAAAAAAAAAGAAAGAAAGAAAGAAAGAAACACTTACGAAAAAAATGCAAAGCCCTGAGTGTATGCTTTCATATGAGTTAAAGAGCTAAACATAACTTCAAAGAGTCCCAACTTTTTTGAGATGTGTTGCGGCCATCGAATTCAAAGTTACCTTATCCCCCCCATTAAAACGGTACATTTCCTCACTTTAAACAGTTGCCATGTTTTCTTTGTTCTACTGGGAATAACATACGGGTTTATGAGATTTGCAAATCTTTGCATTCGGTTTTTATTTCCATTTGTTTACATTTTACACAGCGTCTCAACTGTTTTGGAATTGGGGTTGCAAATAGGAATGTGAATGGACTTTATTTACCTGTTTATTGTTTGTCTTTTCATCCAGGACTTCCTGACGGATCTGATGATGTCCGAGGTGGACAGATGTGGCGAGAACGAGCACTTGATCTTTCGCGAGAACACGTTGGGCACTAAAGCCATCGAGGAGTACCTCAAACTCGTGGGCCAGAAATATCTTCAGGACGCACTCGGTAAGATCTGCAAAACTAGTGATGAAATCAGGAACTTCCTCGTGCAAGTCACATCGCTCGTTGTCCGTTTATAAGGCTGCGGAAATAATTGAGGTAACAGCGCGTTGGAGTGTTCGAGTTAATTGCTTGATTAGTACTAATGTCTCCAGTACCAGTGCGTTGTTACAGTCAGGGGTGACGCTGTTTGAACCCTTTACTGCATGGTGTTGCCATATGGCAACAATTCATTTATCTCCAATTTTTTGATGGGGAATAATATAAAACTATTATTTTCCAGTAATTGTTGCCATATAGCAACAACATGCAGCAAAGGAACTGTGCAGTAGTATGTGCATGTACATAGTATATTTAAATTTTTTTCCCCCACATTGAAAGTAAGATTTTCTAAATTTTATATTTCAAGAGAAAGAATTATAAAGATTCTTCACCCAAACCATATTTGGACTGAATTTTTGTGAGTATTTTGAGGGAGTAAATTTATCCACATATTTTTATTTATTTTATTTTTATTTATTTGTTTATTTATTTTACAACTGCCATCCCTTACTAGAAGATATAACCTTTACATGCTTACTAGGTGGCAAAAAAAAAGAAAAGAAAAAAAAAAAACTCTGGAAAATTCCGTAATTGGAATTGTGTTGTTTTTGTCTATATGATACTTTCCAGAAATTGCATCCAGAAATGTAAAACAAACAAACAAACAAACATACTAACAAAACCCTTACTGGCTGTTTATCTGCAAAAGAAAATTCTAAATACAGCTGCATGTTTCACACTATTTATACCTGCACCAGGGGAGCTAATAACCGTGTGTGTGTCTGTGAGTGTGTGTGTGTGTGAGTTAGAGAGAGAGAAAGAAATCCAGCGCCAGTCTCTGTATCTCCCTTTAGGTTTCCATTAGGACCACATTTGGCACTGTTGAATAATGTAGAGCTGTTTTTCTCAGATTAACTCGACTTGTGAAGCTCAGCTGAATTATTGAACAGCTCGCTCCTCAAGATTGACTGAGAGCCACAGAAAGGACGATGCAAGGGCAGGACCTAAATATCTCTTCTTGTTGCGTGTGTGTGTGTGTGTGTGTGAAGTTTTTAAACATGCGTATGATTTGAAACAGCGACCGCGGCAGATGAAATCATTAGAATGTTTAGCACCAGATGAGTCGCTGTGGCAGCGCATGAGCTATGTGACACTCATCAATCCTACTACACACACTGTGCCATCCTCTGCCTGGGGTTATATGAGGTGAAACAGTGTCTTATAGTGGTGCCATGTCTTCATAGTTTAATCTGCTTTGTAGAGCGCATCCTAAAATACATAGCCAGGAATTTAATTAACACCATCTACCGTCAAGTGATCTTGCCATCTCGGCTGAAAAAAACTCCATAGAAACCATCACAGAAATTAGATTGTTTTCCACTACAAATACCAGTACAAACCATCAGCTAACTATTAAACCTACGGTCCTTAATGGTATCCACTAGACAGAACATGCTACCAATAGCAGGCAGAAGATTACCAGTAGAGACCCACAGGGACCATTTCAGTTTCCATTAAAACCAATACAATTCCCATTATATCCATTAAAACCATTACAAATTCAATGAGGTTTACTACTGATTTTTTGTTTTTGTTTTTTCAGCAGTCCAGCGTCCACACTGTTGGACAATCAATTTAAGGCAGTTTTGAGGGAAATAAAAAATGTGAATCCCCTTCAAATCACAGAAGAACATCATGCTCCTGATTTCTGTTGAAATTCTTCGAATGTTTCTGGTCTATTTTTCCAACCTTTGTGCGCAATATACCAAATTCTAATTATATATATATATATAAAAAAAAGCTTTGTTTTTAGTGAATGTAAAAAAAAATTACCTCCTAAATCTGCATCAAGTTACAGTCCAAAAACGTTTTCTTTCCTACATTACAATGAAATATAGAATTCTGATTGGTCACAGGGTGCTGATTAATTTTTTCCAACAGCAGCTCTAACAGTATTACTGACTGTCAAGTTGTTTCTATAGTAACGGCTACCATACGAACTCGTCCGGTGCATGTTCCAAACAGTCTAAAACTCATAATAATACTAATAATGATTTTTTTAATCTGTTATTTAAGAAAGTGAATTCATTGACATGGTGGAGCTTTTTGTAAGGAGCCATTTACTGAAAGTTTATGGAAGGAGTCCTTTCAGTTTTCAGTTTTCCAATACAGGAAAGTCTACGAACTTTCTAGAGAACGCTGGGTTTTGTGTTATTTTTCGGTAACGTACTGCTTTTTAACTTCAACTGGATAAAAAAAAGTACTTTATGTGCTGTGCTTTAATAAATAACTTGCCAAATCTCTGTAGTATAAGAGAAATAAAACACTTTGGCACATGCTGCTGCTGGAAAACTCTTCTTTTTCTTTCTGCTGTCGTCCTTGGTTTGCTTGTTAGAGGTCTGGTTTTTGGGTTATGTAATAAAATAACAGATTTTTCTTTTATTATTATTAAAAATCACACAGACCAAGTGTAATTTAACTTCATTGTGGTTTCTTTTACAGTGGCTGTCATTTAGTTATTATTTCATGCTCTTTATGAAATATATACCCTAACTAAAACAATCGCAGCAAGGTCAGAATAAGGCCATAAAACCACGTGTGACAGCTGGAAGGAAATGCTCAGTGTTTCAGTTACAGCGCACTGCTCTTTTTGCCTTTATGAAGAACTGTATTGGTCACAATGACTCGCTTTACTCTTTTCACAAAGGAAAATGAATGTAAATAAGATCAGTTATCGCTGATGTCAGAATAAGAATTAAAACAGAAACAGTTAGAGAGCCCCCTAGCTGCCAGATTAGTGACCCACAGTTAGGTACAAAGCTTTTCTAAAAAATCTATCCTAAAAATATTTTCTCTTGTAGGTGTTATTGTTTTTCAGGCGTGGAAAATGCCAAGGTCGTTCTTTTACTCCTTTTCACTTCATTCTCACTTTCTTTCAATAGGGGAGTTTATAAAAGCGCTGTATGAGTCAGATGAAAATTGTGAAGTAGACCCGTCGAAATGTTCAGGCAGTGACCTTGCTGAACACCAGAGCAACCTGAAGATGTGCTGCGAGCTCGCCTTCTGCAAAATCATCAGCTCCTACTGGTAAGTAGAAGAAAGGCGAGAAATTTTAGAAATAGAGAAATCTTTAGAAGTAAACTGCTTAATTATGCGCTCATGGATGGTTAAAATTGACAGAAAGCAGCAACATTGATAACAGCGTATGTTAGGAGCAGCAGTGTGTTACCACCTGAACAAAATACAGTATATACAGCACAAGTCTAACACTAGGAGGCTCCTGTTTTTGTTTGTTGGGTGGGGTTGGAGCATTTTAATCTAAAGGCTTACACCTTAAATTAAATATAAATAGCAAAATTGATGCCTATTGATATTTTTAGGAAACACTTATAAACCCTACATGCTTACTAAATGCTCTTAAACCCCAAACGTTTACTAAACGCTCTTAAACCCCAAACATTTACTAAACGCTCTTAAACCCCAAAAGTTTACTAAACGCTCTTAAACCCCAAACATTTACTAAACGCTCTTAAACTCCAAACATTTACTAAACCTTTTAAACCCCAAACGTTTACTAAACCTTTTAAACCCCAAACATTTACTAAACCTTTTAAACCCCAAACGTTTACTAAACCCTTTAAACCCCAAACGTTTACTAAACGCTCTTAAACTCCAAACATTTACTAAACCTTTTAAACCCCAAACGTTTACTAAACCTTTTAAACCCCAAACGTTTACTAAACCCTTTAAACCCCAAACGTTTACTAAACCTTTTAAACCCCAAACGTTTACTAAACCCTTTAAACCCCAAACGTTTACTAAACCCTTTAAACCCCAAACGTTTACTAAACGCTCTTAAACCCCAAACGTTTACTAAACCTTTTAAACCCCAAACGTTTACTAAACCTTTTACACTCCAAACGTTTACTAAACGCTCTTAAACTCCAAACATTTACTAAACCTTTTAAACCCCAAACGTTTACTAAACCTTTTAAACCCCAAACGTTTACTAAACCTTTTAAACCCCAAACGTTTACTAAACCCTTTAAACCCCAAACGTTTACTAAACCCTTTAAACCCCAAACGTTTACTAACGCTCTTAAACCCCAAACGTTTACTAAACCTTTTAAACCCCAAACGTTTACTAAACCTTTTAAACCCCAAACGTTTACTAAACGCTCTTAAACTCCAAACATTTACTAAACCTTTTAAACCCCAAACGTTTACTAAACCTTTTAAACCCCAAACGTTTACTAAACGCTCTTAAACTCCAAACATTTACTAAACCTTTTAAACCCCAAACGTTTACTAAACGCTCTTAAACCCCAAACATTTACTAAACCTTTTAAACCCCAAACATTTACTAAACCTTTTAAACCCAAACGTTTACTAAACGCTCTTAAACCCCAAACATTTACTAAACGCTCTTAAACTCCAAACATTTACTAAACCTTTTAAACCCCAAACGTTTACTAAACGCTCTTAAACTCCAAACATTTACTAAACCTTTTAAACCCCAAACGTTTACTAAACGCTCTTAAACTCCAAACGTTTACTAAACCTTTTAAACCCCAAACGTTTACTAAACCTTTTAAACTCCAAACGTTTACTAAACCTTTTTAACCCCAAACGTTTACTAAACGCTCTTAAACCCCAAACGTTTACTAAACCTTTTAAACCCCAAACGTTTACTAAACCTTTTAAACTCCAAACATTTACTAAACGCTTTTAAACCCCAAACATTTACTAAATGCTTTTAAAATCCTAAACGTTTATTAAACGCTTTTAAACCCAAATATTTACTAAACATTTTAAAACTCTAAATGCTCCTTGAACACCCTGAACCTTTACTAAATATTTTTTAAACCCTATACACTTAAACATGTTTAAATGCTAAACACTGTGTAAAGACTCCATAAACATGTTTAATCACTGAATAAACTCTAAGCACTTAATAAACACTGTTGTAGTGTTGCATCTTTGGAAATCTTGTTGACTGTGTAAACATTCCAAACAGCTACTTATTGTCATTTCTGATGAATAATTTTTTTATGCAGTGTTTTTCCACGAGAACTGAAAGAAGTGTTTGCATCATGGAGGCAGGAATGCAGTAACCGCAGGCGTCCGGACATCAGCGAGCGTCTGATCAGTGCCTCATTGTTTTTGCGTTTCCTGTGCCCGGCCATCATGTCTCCGTCCCTGTTTAACCTGACACAGGAATATCCAGATGAACGCACGTCTCGCACACTCACACTCATCGCTAAGGTCACGCAGAACCTTGCCAACTTCACCAAGTGCGTACTAGTCTTCTACTGATATTATTAGCTGCATGAACAGATTGTCTTTTCACCATTTAACAATGGATGCCCAAGGCTTGAAATATTAGGAATATTTATGTAAAGATACGGTAAAGTACCATTGGTTTCCATCTGCAATAAGGTTCGGCAATAAGGAGGAGTACATGTCCTTCATGAACCAGTTTTTGGAGCACGAGTGGACCAACATGCAGCGCTTTCTACTCGAGATCTCCAACCCAGAGACCATCTCCAACACGGCCGGATTTGAAGGCTACATCGACCTTGGCCGTGAGCTCTCCACGCTGCACTCCTTACTAGCCGAGGTCGTGTCTCAGATGGATCAGGTGGGCCCTGTTAGATTCTTGCTAGAGTAGATATGTATTGAATTATTACACAGTATATTGATTTAGTGCCTTATGATCTAGCTGCAAACTTTCATCTCCTTAAAGCAACTTTGGACTCCAAAAAGGAAAATTCTCACAGTTGCACTTTGGAATTAAATTATGAATAGAGTGTTTACATAATCCATCACTTTTTCCTCTCACCGGTTTCGAGCTGTACATGAAACTCCACTTGCCTCCCAGCGACTATTCCTGATTAATAGTTAGATAAATAGTAGGACAGCATCAAAAATGTATTCAGGAACAGTCCATAGGGTATCTTGTGGTAGAATATTGCGTGGTATGTTTCATAAGGTGGATACTAGATCCTTCTCTCTCTCTCTCGCTAGCTCTGTACATCCTCTGATCTCTTGAAACATTTCTATTGCACAAAACACCACAGAACCAGATGCATTTAAATCATTTAAGGATTCAAAGTAGGTCAAACATTTATAGCTTTATTTTATTTTTAAATACCGCGCTTCAGAGAGTCTGTCTCAGCCAAGGCTTCTCACAGTCTTCATTGGCAGTATAGAGAGTTCTGGAAATCCGCAAAGCCGTTCTAATGCAATTAGCGTCATAAAGGAAGGGACTTTGTTCACAAACACACATTCTGTACTTTATAAGATGCACACCGATATTTTTGCCCTTGCAGGTTTTACAGTTTATGGTCTATTGTAGGTGAAATGTGGATGAATACATCTGCTAGAGTTGATTCATGTTTCCTTTGACTTCTATCTTTTCAGGCTGCCACGTCCAAACTGGGTCCGTTACCCAGAATCCTCCGAGATGTTCACACAGCACTGACTAATCCGTCAAGTGTTCAAGTGGCTGTGCCGTCTGATAACGCTCCGTCCCCTCCGCTTGCTGGGTGCAGCGTTTCTACTAGCCTGCAAAAAATGACTATGGACAGTGATCTGTCAGGGTAACACATAAAAGCACACACACATACATATTATACTTTATAATAGTGGCTCCACAAATTTCTTACACTTTGAATATCCATAACATCTCTGTGCTCTGTACCAGATCTGCTAAAAGTTCTGTAGCAGCTTCACAGGTTCTTAATTTTTTTTCCCTCTTTCCATTCTCTTAGCTTGGTTGACTTCACTCGTCTGCCCTCGCCAACTCCAGAGAACAAGGACCTGTTTTTCGTGACACGTTCCTCGGGTCTCCATGGCTCACCCGCCCGTAGCTCCAGCTACTCCGAAGCCAACGAGCCTGAACTTGGCCTGTCCAATGGCGCAAAAAGCCTGTCCATGGTGGACCTACAGGAGGCCACCAGGACTTTGGAACTCATCCCAGTCACAACAGAAGGTACTGTTGAGAAGCACATGGTGGCTTGGAACACCCGGGTGCCACAGTGCAACCCATCCGGAGGCCCAACGATCCAGAAACTGGGGCAGAAGTCGATAAGTACAGCAGGAGAGGTGGTACCAGGCAGGCCGGTCCAGCTCCTTGCCCCTCTCTCTTTCCAGAACCCCGTGTACCAGATGGCGGCAGGATTGCCTTTGTCCCCAAGAGTGCCAACTGGTGGAGACTCCGGCTCAGAATGTCACAGCTCTCTCAGCTCGCACAGCAACAATGAGGAAGCCGGGTGCGGGAAACTCAGCTTCCTGAACCATGGGGGTGGGGTCGGGGATGAGTTGGCCAGACGTTCTGGGGAGTTTTCAAGAAGGCAGCTCTCGCTTACAGAAGCACAGCATGGAGGATGCCAATCTGCAGTGCCACGGCAAAACAGCTCAGGGCCCCAGCGTCGAATCGACCAACCACCACCACCCACACAGGTTGGCGCCCCCCGTGGACGGACTCCGCCAAGCATGCTGAGCTCTGTCCCTTACCCACGGCCCTCGAGCGGCAGCGCTGTTTCTTCATCACCCGATTGGCCGGGGAGTGGTGCGAGACTTCGTCAGCAGAGTTCGTCGTCCAAAGGGGACAGTCCTGAGACGAAGCAACGGTCACAGCACAAGGTTTGTTTCTCTTGTTTACATTTGTATCATTTCATTTAGCAAGGATTTTTACATTAAATATTACATTATATTTCAATTGTAGGTTCTAGGTGCACGTATGAATGTTCTAGGTGCACGCATTTTTATTGCATTCTGCAGGATCCCAGTCCTGATACATGGTTTTCTAAAAAACAAAACAAAACAAACAACCAATAATATATCTGTGTTTGTATCTATGCAGAACACTTTATCTGTTAATTACATTAAAGTGTAGCTAGGATTAAACAGTATATTGTGCTCAGTCATTTTGCATAAGAGGTTGAGAAAATGGATGGATGGAAGGCTGGATGGATGGATGGGTGGATGACATGGATGGGTGGATGGATGGATGGATGTGTGGATGGGAGGATGACTGGATGGATGTGTGGATGACTGGATGGATGTGTGGATGGGAGGATGACTGGATGGATGTGTGGGTGTGGATGACTGGATGGATGTGTGGATAGGAGGATGACTGGATGGATGGATGTGTGGATGGGAGGATGACTGGATGGATGTGTGGATGACTGGATGGATGTGTGGATGGGAGGATGACTGGATGGATGTGTGGATGACTGGATGGATGTGTGGATGGGAGGATGACTGGATGGATGTGTGGATGACTGGATGGATGTGTGGATGGGAGGATGACTGGATGGATGGATGACTGGATGGGTGGGTGGATGGATGGATGGATGGATGGATGGATGGGTGTTAGTTCACTTGATATCACTTACATACTATTCATAGAACCTTGCTCAGATTGCCCATAGTTTCTATAATAGCATGTATTAAAGAAACTGTTCTTACCTCAGAGATGTACTTCCTGCAGTAAATGGCTGTAATTGCAGTCTGGGGTTTTGCCCTAAGCATATGGACTGCTGTCGATGATCATAATTGTACTTTGAAGGGGACAGGAAGGGCATTTCCTCTCAATGATTTGGATTTGCTCTCCGGGGATCTGATTGATTTGGCCTGAATGATTGATGGAAACCCTGGAGCACCAACAACAACTCTGTCTCTCCATCTCTCTCTCTCTCTCTCTGTCTCTGTCTCTCTCTGTCTCTCTCTCTCTTTGTCTCTTGTTATTGAATGTGAGGTTACCAAGGCCATATAGTACCTTTCCATGAATAGATGACTGTAATCTAGGACATTATCTGATGGTCCATAAATAAATATAAATATATATATATATATATATATATATATATAAGATGCACGCACACACAAGGCTTTCCCATTCACGGTATGTGTGGATGTTTTATGACTTGGCTATACTCATGCGTGTGTGTGTGTAGGCCCCTTCCCCAGTGATCCCCAGTGCATTGGATCGTACGGCTGCATGGTTGATGAATGTGCCGTACTTAGAGCAGGACTCAGAGACAGATCGCAGGGACGATCAGGCACTCAATGAGAAGGTAATAGTCCAAACACACACATACACATGCACGTGCGCACACACACACACACGCACGCGCGCAGACGCACACACACACACATCTCAATTTCTACTATTCTACAATAATTAAATTCAGTTTTATTCATATAGCGCTTTTTACAATAGACATTGTCTCAAAGCAGCTTTACAGAAATATCAACACGGTATACAGATATTAAAGGTGTGAATTTATTCCAACTGAGCAAGACACTGAGTGGCGACGGTGGCAAGGAAAAACTCCCTAAGATGTTTTAAGAGGAAGAAACCTTGAGAGGAACCCGACTCAGAAGGGAACCCATCGTCATCTGAGTAACAACAGATAGTGTGGAAAAAGTTCATTATGGATGTATAAGAAGTCAGTATGGCCTTAGGAGCAGCTGTAGTACCAGCAATCTGGAATTGGAGAAGATTTAAGCTCCACCCAGAGGCAGAAATTATCTGGATCTCTAGTATCTCCATAAATTTGTGTGGCATAATAATAACTACATGAGCATTATGAATTAGCACATAAGGAATTATGCAGCGATCAAGAGACAAATAATTGAGAAAGGTCTCAATTTCAATCCTAGACCTTTTATCAAACTGTCTTTAAGACAGGGAAAATATGGTAGTGTATAAAACATAACAAAATACATAGAAAAAAACCCTCTAAAACATACATTTAAAACCAAGTTTATGATAAAATAATGATCTATGCCTCACGTGATTTTCAAATTCCATTATGTATATCATATGCACACATGTTCTCTCTGTGGACTTATAAAATAATAGCATCATTAATTCTGAAATACCTTCCAATATAAAAACCAAGGAATGTGGCAGCTGGAGTTCAGTCATTCATCCCATTTTTAAACATATCCCTCAATAACCTGAAAATCCCTTTCCAGTATATTAATGTCAGTAATTCCTTCTTGCTGTGATATATTTAGGTACTGAGTTGTGTGTCTCCATATGAAGGAATTAAAAATAAAATACTATTCTTTTTTTTCTTTTTTTTTTTTTGTTGAACAAATGTAATTTTTCAACAGAAGTGCACTAAAGACAGAACAAAGGCTGAACTCATTGTGTCAAAGTGATGTACAATAAAGTCTTGTTAATGAAATATAAAACATCTGAAACGTCTTAAGTGACTGAGAAAGACTTTTACATACAACTCAGAAGTCTAGAATAACTTTCAAGAATGAGCTGACAGTTCAGAGACAGAACAGGCGTCAGACACCATTAATAACGTGAATGTTTTCAACTGGCGGTTCTGAACTTTATCTATGTCTGGGGAAAATCCCCTCCAGTGTATTAAACTCTTCACTCACAGATCCTTACTGCATATTGGTTGTGAAATCATTTCATTTTCCAGATATGGGTAAACGTCGCTACTAAAAAAAAACAAAAACGCTTTTGAACGACTTCAACGATTTATCAAACAGTATTTTTTATATTTGATTCTGAATTATTTATATGTTGAATGTCCTCTTCACTGTCCACCATGTTTCGCTTCTCTCGCTTTCTCTTTTCCCCCTGCTCTGCTTTAAATATTTGCATATACACGCTCAGAAATAAAGGTAGCAATCTGCACTTCGTCCCTTCCGAAACTATTGGAACGGCAAAGCCAATTCTTTTGTTTTTGTTATGCAACGAAGATATTTGGGCATGAGATCAAAATATATTTCCTGGTATTTACAAGATAGATTACCTAGATATGTTAAACAACTTGGAACATGGCACTTTTGGTGTCAGACCCAATTTTTAGGTGCGCAAGAGTTTTTGAACAGATAGTCTTAAAATGAATTAAAGTAAGCAATACTTAATATTTGGTAGCATATGATTTGGTTGTAATACAGCGGATTGTGATACCTTCGTCCCTGACCTGTAGAGGTTGTTGGTGATGTCACTGACTGGTTTTTCTTCACAGCTTGCACAATGTTTGTCAATACACCAGTGGTTTCAACATTCCAAATTGTTGTACTGGCTATGCCCATTGTTTGTGCAATGGCTCTGATGAATTTTCCATCTTTTCGCAGCTTCAGAACAGCTTGTGTTTCTCCCATAGATAGCTCTCTGGTTTTCATGTTGGTTTATCTTTTATAACAGCAAATGCAGTTTTGAAACCCAGGTGAAATCCAGGGCTCAAACCAAGAGCAGATATTCAGTGTTCAACATTTAAGTGTTTAAACAATCAGTGTAACAGGACACACCTGGGCAGTAAGAAACACCTCTCAGTAGCATATTCCAGTATTTTTGATCACTTGAAAAATGGGTGGGTTCAAACAAAAGGTGCCATGCAAGTGTAAATATCGGGAAATGAAAGCCGGAATTTTGATCTGTCGTCTCATAATTGTCTTTTGACCTCAAACCCAAATGTTTTCACTGTATAACAAAAACACTAGAATTGACTTTGCTGTTCCAATAATTTCGGAGGGGACTATAAATAAACGAATAGCGATTGTGGTAGCAGGGCATGTCCATGTGTGATGGGCATGTGTGTGCTTACTGCATGTCACTCATGAGCTGTCTCTCTCGCTCTCAGTATCAGGCAGAGATATCCATGCTGCAGGATCAGCTACGCATGTGTGTGCAGCAGCTGGAGCAGTGTGAGTCTCGGCTGCACTCTCAGGACGATCAGGCTCAACAGCTGCTGCTGCAGTACCAGAACCGTCTGGAGGATGCTGAGCAGAGACTTCAACGCCAGCAGGAAGACAAAGAGCTGCAAATGAAGAGCATCATTAGTAGGTGAGACACAGATTACTAGACATTGTATGTGAACTCTGTTCATGTGCCTAAGTATGCACAGTGTATATATGGAATAAACCGTGATGGTGAGGTGTGCTGTTATCCATTTATAGTTACATTTACTGTTATCACTTACACTATAGTAGCTATAGTCGCTTCTTCTCCACTCTCTCTATTTTTCTATATTCCTGATCTAAATAAGACAAATGTGTCATGTTACAGAGAATCCAGAAAGTGTCAAGTGAGGGCAGTGATGGCTCAGTGGTTAAAGGCTTTGGGTTACTGATCTGAAGGTCATGAGTTCAAGCCCCAGCACGGACAAGCTACCACTGTTGGGCCCTTGGGCTAATAATATGAATAGCTCTCTTTGCTAATGGGTGGGACAACAAATGTGCATGCTGCTCATTTTATTCTCCTCACAAAGCTCTAAAAATATGTGTAGTTTCGATCTATATACATTTGGAAAGTAGACTGTTCAATGGGTTTGGGGATGTCAGTTTTATGTTTGTAGGACAAAAACTCGCAGAAGTGGAAGTGCGAACATTTAATTTTCTCCCGCAGACGGGAGAGCCGACTGCTAAGCCTCAATTGCTCAGTATAAATGAGATAAATGTATAAATGAGATAAATGTAATTTGCTCAGAAGAAGGCCGTCTACCAAATGCCATTAAATGTAACTGTAAAGTCCTGAAGACTTTCCCATGGTGGAAAACTTACAAAGCGCTGAAACTGAAGACTCCTTCCAAAAATGTTAAACAGAAAGCTTCACCATGTCAACAACCAGGTTTTTATTTGTTAAATAAAAGCACATTTTTCAATCAGTTTATTAGTCTTATTTTGTGTAAAGCATCCATCATACAAGTCATCATTTGAATGAGTTGTTGCTATAGAAACAATAACATATTAGAACAAGCACATTGATTGATACTGTCACTACTTTCCGCAGCGCAGTGGTTGAAATATTGATTAATTTTACATATTAAAATGGTGCGTGTGTATATATATATATATATACATACACACTGACCTGCTAAATTAATGCTTTAAAACTTTACAGATGTGTATGGACCACACTACCAACAATTCAATCAACTTGACATCAATTCGTCGGCGATGTCACTGTAACCATGGAAATAGAGCCAAACAGTTACAGTTCTTTTTTGTACTGATACTGAATTAAAGACTACCCCCATGACTGGGATATGACAGGCTGTATAGGCAACTATGTTGAGCAGGACAACAAGGTGTAAATGTCTATATGAGTTCCAGTTTACATGAACATGATAGATTAGTTGCTAGCTAGTGACTTTCTAGTGAATTAAACAGGCAAAAATAAACATGAAGGAAAGTGAAGAACAATAAATTAGAATTAGAATATATACAAACTATATAAACCTACAAAAAGCATGTGGTATTTGATAGCTTCACAAGTTGATAAGTGTTCCAATATAGCAGAACCCATAGACGTTTGGTTAGCGGTCAAGGTTAAATATAATTATAGCTTCATTCCAGTCACATGGAATGTTTTCTTAGTAATTTAGCAGCACATCTGTGCTAAATATAGATCGTCCTGATGATACTGTTTTGTTTCTGCCTTAACATTGGTTCTTTAATCGTTAGCATCAACCGTACGCTAATTTATCATCACTGTCCAGATTTCACAGTTGCTAGGCAGCTGTGTTCTCATGACTGTAAAAACACTTAAATACTGGAGGTATACAATGGTAGAAACACAAGATCCTGACGAGGAGTACTTTATTTCCCTTATAAATGATATATATTACATAGTATTGTCATTTTGGTCTCTTGCTGTGAGCTTTTGAAAAAGATCATGATTCATGTCTTAGCTGGTTGCATTGGTTTTGATGTTTTAAAGTCTTTACATAAGATTTTATTTTATTTTTTTAAGTTTACAGGGATAATGAATGGGAGAGAAACTTCTGGAACCAAAGCAATTTTGGGGGAAAAATTTTTCAGCTCTGAACTAAACTGAACTAAACAGAGCTGAACTGAACTGAACTGAACTGAAAGCTCATTATTGAATGAAAACGCAACAGACTAGAATAGACTAACTAAAACAAACAAACAAAAAAGAAAAACTGTCACATACCAGGACAGGGTTTATTTTTTCCTCTAAGAATCCGGATGGATAAAAAGTGTCAGCTTTTGTCTAATATGATGTTCCATGTTCTGGACCAATATCCACAAAATCTGACTAATACTGTATGCCTGTGTGTGGAACAACTGATGAATAATTAGTGCTAAAATCGTTGTTGTTGTGTTTTTTTTGTTGCAGGTTGATGTCTGTTGAAGATGAGCTGAAAAAAGACCATACTGACATGCAGGCCATAGTCGACTCCAAGCAGAAAATTATAGATGCACAGGTACGAATGCCTGAAAATATTAGGACGTTCACCAAGAAAGTACAAAAAAATACAAAAGCACTGGTTGTTATTGTTAGGGGGCCAAGCACCGAAGATCTTCTTCTTCTTCTTCTTCTTCTTCTGCCTAGGATGTCTATGGTAGCCCATAGAACCGTCTGGTCAAAAGTTGTTAAATTTGGCACACTGATTGGGGAGGGTCAAAAGAACATTCTGACTACATTTTTGGGCCAAGTGCTACCACTGCTGTAGTTCCACCATCAGGTCAAATTTGGGCTTGATTTTCAAGTACATTTATGATCATAACTTTTGAACCGTGTATCCAAAATTTAAAAGTCAGACATGCCACTCTATCCCACTCTAAAAGCCTGACATGATGACTGGGATGTCCAATCTTATCCAGAAAGGGCCGGTGTGGGTGCAGGTTTTCTTTCCAACCAAGCCGAATCCTCACCTGAGTCTATTGAAAGCCAAGATCAACTGATTAAACAGGTAGAATCAGGTGTGGTTCCTGCTTGGTTGGAATGAAAACCTGCACCCACATCGGCCCTTTGTAGATAAGATTGGACACCCCTGCTCTATGATGTTAAAAAAATTATTACTTGATTGATTACTTCTCAAATCAACACCAAAACACAGAATGGGGGAAAAAGGCCAAGACTGATGAGGGGAAAAAAAAACATGCATTCAATTGCAATAAGAAAAAAAATTCAGGTCAGAGCAGTAGCAAACACGACCACAGGTCACAGCAGCTGCAGCAGCAAGAAAGGCTGCACTAATAGTATTAATATATTATTGAACAATAAGGCACAGTGGCACAGCAGGTGGCGTTGCCACCACTTCACAGCTCCAGGGTCTCCGGTTCGATCCTGAGCTCTGGAGCTGCTGTATAACGAATCGATTAATGTCTCACTGTGAGATAAAGCCCAGGTTCCAATCATTAACATTAATTATCATGCTATACTAAATAAAGTTGGAAGGTTTTGGGTTTTTTTTACTTTTAAAGAAGCCTCCTTCGTCCTCACACATTATCTCTAAAATTAATCACCTACACTTTCATAATGAAGCCTGAATGGGTAGATACAGTGCCCTCCACTAATATTGGCACCCTTGGTAAATATGAGCAAAGAAGGCTGTGAAAATTTGTCTTAACCTTTTGTTTAACCTTTTGATCTTTTGTTCAAAATATTTACAAACATACTCTGCTCTCATGGACATCAAACAACTGCAAACACAACACAGGTTTATAAAAAAATTCTTTGGTAAATATAGGTGTGCAACAATTATTGGCACCCCCTATGAATTCCCATTGATATTTTACATTTTGTGTAGTACACCTCGGTGACTAGGAACAGGAAATTGTTCAACCATGACGTCCTGTTTCACAGGGGTATAAATACAGTGCCTTGCGAAAGTATTCGGCCCCCTTGAACTTTTCAACCTTTTGCCACATTTCAGGCTTCAAACATAAAGATATAAAATTGTAATTTTTTGTGAAGAATCACCAACAAATGGGACACAATTGTGAAGTGGAACGAAATCTATTGGATATTTGAAACTTTTTTAGCAAATAAAAAACTGAAAAGTGGTGCGTGCAAAATTTTTCGGCTCCTTTACTTTCAGTGCAGCAAACTCACTCCAGAAGTTCAGCGAGGATCTCTGAATGATCCAATGTTGTCCTAAATGACTGATGGTGATAAATAGAATCCACCTGTGTGTAATCAAGTCTCTGTATAAATGCACCTGCTCTGTGATGGTCTCAGGGTTCTGTTGAAAGCACAGAGAGCATCATGAACGAACGCAGGTCCGTAATACTGTTGTGGAGAAGTTTAAAGACGCAGTTTGGATACAAAAGATTTCCCAAGCTTTAAACATCCCAAGGAGCACTGTGCGAGCGATCATTTTGAAATGGAAGGAGTATCAGACCACTGCAAATCTACCAAGACCTGGCCTTCCCTCTAAACTTTCAGCTCAGACAAGGAGAAGACTGATCAGAGATGCAGCCAAGAGGCCCATGATCACTCTGGATGAACTGCAGAGAACTACAGCTGAGGTGGGAGAGCGTCCGTCCAGGACAACAATCAGTCGTACACTGCACAAATCTGGCCTTTATGGAAGAGTGGCAAGAAGAAACAAGTTCTCAACGTTTGGTGTGACGTTTGGTGTGTCTCCCAGGTGGCTTGTGGCAAACTTTAGACGAGACTTTTTATGGATATCTTTGAGAAATGGCTTTAGAGGGACAGCCAGGTCTTGGTAGATTTGCAGTGGTCTGATACTCCTTCCATTTCAAAATGATCGCTTGCACAGTGCTCCTTGGGATGTTTAAAGCTTGGGAAATATTTTTGTATCCAAATCTGGCTTTAAACTTCTCCACAACAGTATTACAGACCTGCCTGGTGTGTTCCTTGGTCTTCATGATGCTCTCTGCGCTTTCAACAGAACCCTGAGACTATCACAGAGCAGGTGCATTTATACAGAGACTCGATTACACTTGGATTCTATTTATCACCATCAGTCATTTAGGACAACACGGATCATTCAGAGATCCTCGCTGAACTTCTGGAGTGAGTTTGCACTTATAATGCACTTCAGTTTTTTATTTGCTAAAAAAGATTCAAATATCCAATAGATTTCGTTCCACTTCACAATTGTGTCCCACTTGTTGGTGATTCTTCACAAAAAAATTTAATTTTATATCTTTATGTTTGAAGCCTGAAATGTGGCAAAAGTTTGAAAAGTTCAAGGGGGCCGAATACTTTCGCAAGGCACTGTATGAGGTAACACTTTGGCCAAATTCCCCTATTCTTTCATAACAATGGGTAAGACCAAGGAATATAGATGTGATGTGCGGCAAAAGGTTGTTGAGCTTCACAAAATTGAAATGTCTTTAAGAAAATAGCACAAGCATTGAAAATGCCCATTTCCACCATCAGGGCAATAATTAAGAAGTTCCAGTCAAATGGAAATGTTATGAATCAACCTGGAAGAGGACGTGTGACTATATCGTCTCAGCGCACTGTGAAGAGTGACATAAAAATCTCCAAGGATCACAGCTGGAGAATTACAGAAGTTAGTTGCGTCTTGGGGTCAGAAAGTCTCCAAAACTCCAATCCGAAGTCTCCTACATCACCACAAGTCATTTGGAATGGTTTCAAGAATGGTTTCTCATCCAAAAACAAACTCAAGCATCTTCAGTTTGCCAGAAACTACAGGAACTTCAAATGGGATCGGGTTCTATGTTCAGATGAAACCAAAACGGAGTTTCTTGGTAATAAACACCAGAGATGGTTTTGGCACACACAGAGAGGTAGCCATATGCAAAAGTATGGAGGTGGCTCTTTAATGTTTCGTGGATGATTTTCTGCCAGAGGACCTGGACAATTTGTTAGGATACATGGCATCATGGACCATCAAATATCAACAGATATTAAATGAAAACCTGACTGCCTCTTTCAGAAAGCTTCAAATAGGCCGTGGTTGGATCTTCCAGCAGGACAATGATTCAAAACATACATCAAAGAGATTCTATAAGAAAGAAAGGTCTCAGATCCCTTGCCATGTATTCTCCAACCTCATCAGGCATTATACTGTAGGAGAAGATTCAGAGCTCTTATCTTGGCAAATGGAGGTAGCACAAAGTATTGACTAAAACGGTGCCAGTAATGGTTGCACACCTATACAAATAAAAGACCAAAAGGTTCAACAATAAAGACAAATTTTCACAGCATTCTTTGCTCATATTTTCCAAGGGTGCCAATATAAGTGGAGTGCACTGTATGTAAGGAATAAAACTTATCGTCCATCACTTACTGTTTCGGCATTTTTGTGGTTAAACAACACCATTAAAAAAAGCAGTTTCTTTTTATTCTTAGATTACGTAGAGTTTCCACCAGACAAGTCTCCATGAATGAGCTGTTACTATAGAAACAAGCTTGGTACCTGACCTCCCACTCTCTCTCGCATGAGAGCAAACTCTGCCCACTCCTGTTTTAGGTTCCGTCGGATCCTCAGTCCACGATAGTAATTCACATTTGTCTTGTCACCACAGGAAAAGCGGATAGCGTCTCTGGATGCGGCGAACGCGAGGCTCATGGCCGCTCTGTCTCAGCTGAAGGAGCGCTACAGCATGCAGACGCGCAACGGCATCTCGCCCACCAACCCCACCAAGCTGCAGATCACTGAGAACGGAGAGTTTCGCAACACCTCCAACTGCTGAAGCCCAAACAGAGAAACATTCATGTCTTGACCCGGACTGAAAGAATGGTTGAGGGCAGGAGACACAGACGTCAATGGTGGAGAAAGAGAATGGCTCTTGAACCCAAGCGAGTTCTTTTTGTATGAAAGAGGAACTGTTTGCAAAAAAAAAAGTCGCAAAATTATATTGGCTTATATTGTCCTCGTCTGGGACGTAGTGTCTGTTACTTCAGTTTAGGACAAACCACTAGATGTAAATCTCCATCAGAGTATCTACGCGTAAACAAAAAGGACATACTGGTCCACTGCTTTATCAATATGGACACTCCAACTCGATCCTACATCCAATCTTTCCTTGGGAAAAGGTCATTCTCTGAAGCATTTAGTATTACAGAAATGCTAAGCTTCTTCAGGACATCAGGTGCTGCTTTGCACTCTTTCCCCTACACGGACTGTACTCTCTCAGACCGCTCCACAATTCGCCCATACGTAGTGCACTTTGTGAATTATTAACATAATAAGCCTTAAAAAAAAAAAAAATAGAACTGCAGCTCCTTTATCCCTTGATCTGTGTCTGTAAGGTAAAAAGTCAAAAGTATTATTTATTTTTAAACCTAGTCTACACAAGAAATGAACAGTCAATTATATATAAAATATATATTTATTATATATATATATATGAGAGTATGTACTGTGCAGTTACACTCTGTATGTACTATATATGTGCACACACCCACCACAGCCGTGTACTCACAGGTCATACATACACAGTACTTCAGTAATAATAAATAAAAAAGGAATCATTGCAGAGTAGTTTTAATACCAAATGATATTACATAATAACAAGAATAAGAATGCATTCAATATATCATCACTATATCAGCGAGATCCTCCTAAAGCTTCAACAGCACTTTATTCTGCTAGCTATGCCATTTCCTGACCAATTTTTCTACTCTGCAGTTTGTTTGTTTTTACCTCCACATACGTATAGTTTCCACTTTACTCAATCGATACTTCCTAAGACTTTGTTAATGACTCCAGACACCAAGTATGCAGTCAGTTCCTGCTATTATACATTATTTATTAGCGTATATGCTTAAAATGGCCTCCATAAACTTGTGATGATTTATATATATATATATATATATATATGATTTTGACTGTAACTTGCCATGGACGCGTCAGGTAAAATGTTAAGGAGCATTATGATGAGCATTGGCAGTACCCACAAGCATGAATTCAACATCAATTTGCACACAGCCTCTTTGTGTTATTTTGTTTCCCCACATCTGTGCCTTCTTTCTTTGAAGGCAGCTTTGTTGTTTTTCCGTTCTTACGCGTGGAACCAGGTATCGTCCGTAGTCCTTCCGCGTGTCTAGAGCTTGTATATTTTTGTACTCCTGTTCATAACTGCTTAAGGCGCCACATGCAGGTATTTCTGACGTGCACTGTGGTGAAATGTGACGCTGAAGCTTTAATTCAGCCATCCAAACCCCCCTCTTCCCCCTCCCCACCACGACGAAACACGAGAGACAAACGTGGCTCTCTTTATTCGACTGCAAATAATCACGCGATGCAACAGGCCTGGGCCTTGGGAACTCTTGGGGAAGATAAAAATGGTATCGCTATTTTTTACATGTTCTTGAAAAAAACATAAATAGTGAAGGTCTGTCTGCTGTAGCAAGACAAGAGGTGTGTCCTGTAAATAATCTATAAAACAATATATATATATATATATATCTATACTTCAACATGTGTTCTGCTGATAGGACTTAGAGATACCATTTCCTACAATGTTACTGCTGTTTAAATGCGATGTGTCAGTTTATTTTTGATATATCCAGTCGTGAATGCAGTTGTCCCGCTGATTTATTAATATACATCGTGATCATGATGCAAAAGGTATGTTTATCCAGAGAGTTTACAGACTACAGAAGCACAAAAATAAAAACCCTATCATTTTATTCTGCGCTGTTAAATACACATTAATCCTATGCACTTTTTTTTTTTTTTTAATAAATGAAATTGAAGTTGTATCCTCAAGTTAGATCAATTCCTGGTAGAAATGGCAAAATAAGCAGCAATAGGCTGCTAGAACTCATGGTTCTACTAATTCTAAGGTCAAGAGAAGGTCAAATCCTAGAATTGCTCTACTGTACAGTAGAGCTGCTGTTCGGTGCTTGGACCCCCAAACTATGAACTTGCGTAGGCTATAAGTCACTTCGTACACAGTGTCCCTTTGAAATGAACCTCCCTTTTGAAAAGTGTGGATTAAGAAAATAGCGGATAAAAGTCTGAACCATGTACAAATTCAGAAAGTTAGGTTTCCTTCATTTGTTTCTTTTTAAACTGTACCCACTTCAGATGAATAAGTACGTAGTCAAAATCACGGTGCGAGTCAGTTGTGAGTGAACGGCCCTGAAATGGAAGCACTTTCTGGAGTTTGTTATATCATTTTGATCAATTCCTATACGTTTGGTGCTCTTGAAATTGTCCGAATTTGTAGCCAGTGACATCGAAATGAACACGCGCTGCAGCTCTATTGCATTTCAGCACTAGTTAATCTGAAAGCCGTAGCCACGCTTAAAGCCCATATTTCAACTGACCTGTAGTCCTTGCCAAATGACAATCTCTTCAGAACATCATGTGAACATCAAGTGATGAAGTCATTGTGTTGATTCTTATATACTGTACATACTGTGCAGCATACAAAGCAAACGATCCGCTAGAAGCTCCAGGTCCTTTTTCGTTTAGCTCTAGATCGTCAGGTATCTCGGTGGCACACACTTGTTCTCAGCAGTCGATGTGGTATATAAGCTTTGTCAAAAGAGACACGAATCTCTAAACGAATATGAGAGTACGTTATATGTTGTATAATCCTTGTAGAGAAACTTTTGTAAGTATGTTTAAAGTATTGGCTTCTTCTGAGGATGATGAAAACAATAATGTACAGAGAGATATGTCCATGTTAAGAACTATGAAAATGTGGTTGTGCAATTTAAATGTACATTGGCAACTAGGATGATTAAAGTTTTATTTAGATATTTTATAATATCTGCCTTCTTGCCTTGATTTTATTAGAAGGTGTTCTTCAACAGGAGGTGCTATACGGCACATGGTCCATCTGCATCTGGTCTCAAAAAAGCTTTGGTGTGAAACTGAAACATATGGGCGAGGCCATGTCTTTCAGAGCTTTACAGATACAGATTTGCAGTGTCTAGCTTTGTTTCCGTTATATACTATTACGGAAATGATAGTATATACGTATCAGGAAATTTAAATCCTTCACTTAACAATATATTGACTGACAGTGGTGGGTCATTTCCATTTTTCTTCCATTTTCCATTACAGGCCATAACAGCCATGGTTTTTCAATGACATCATCCATGAAAGAGGTCCACTGTAAATGCTAGGCTAATTATATGGCCAATCGCTGTATGTAAATACCTGCTTGTTTATAGTCATACCATTTATAGCAAGCTTTTTCAAACCTCTGGGTAGTACAATACCCTAACTGTAACAGGAACACCCATATACCCATGTATACATATACACCCATGCAATTACCCAGTTAGCCAATCATGATGCAACTCCAGGTCAAGAGCTTCAGTTAATGTTCACATCATACAATGGGGAATGGTGACTTTTACCTCGGCATGGGTTTCAGATCTGCTGGTTTGAGTATTTTCACCTGCAGCAATCTGCACATAGGATGGTGCAAAAAACATTTTTTTTAAACAAAAAAACACGTTTTTTACAACCACGCTGAGCAGAAAAGCATCTCAGAACGCACATGTCGAATCCTGAGGCAGATGAGCTACAGCAGCAGAAGACCACATCGGTTTCCACTCCTGTCAGCCAAGAACGGGAATCTGAGGCTACACCAAAACAGGACGATGAAGACTGGAAGACCATTTATAATCTAAAGCTTTTGCTGCACTGTATCGGCTTTATTTTACGCATCGCATCGCTGCTACAACCTTGGCTGATTGCATGGATGAGCATGTACAGGCGCGCGCGAGTGGATATTTCATATGAATTTATGAAAATGAAGAGAGGTTGAAAAGCAAGTATACAAAGAAACCACTTCATTCTGGAGGTCCACGCTTTATTCAACAGGACCATCCAAAACAAATGTCAGAAGAGTTAAATAGATAAGTGCAATATTAAATAAATGTCTTAAACACACCATGTGTGAGTTGTCTAATATTGATTAAAAGATTTTTATATATATATATATATAAATAAAATTACATGAGACCCAGTAAGATTTGCCCTTTTTTTTCCCCCCAGATATGTAACTGACTCGATCATACTACAGTGAAGCACTGAAAATAATATTAAATTAAATATTCTGCGAATATAAATTCAGTAGCTGAAGTATAATGTTTAGTGCACTCGGTGCCACAATATGGCGTTAACACTATTATTTCATCATAAGGCCGCTGTTTTGGATCAGTTGTCGGCCACTTCGTAGTTAACTGATTGGCAGAAATGAAAAGTCGGTGGTACGGATCCCTTGTAGAGTCTGCTTGTCCCTGATTCTGTGATAAAGGGATACGTACTTTTCCTTCCATCAGCTTCAACACACCATGTTCTAGCAACGCAGTGCAATTCACACACATACATGTAGGCAAGATGACTCGGGTCATAAAGCAATTCCAGGTGCAGTGAATAGTTCTATGATTTTTACATCATATCTTTAATTTTTTTTCCTCTAATCACTTGTATATGATGCCATGCATAAAACGTTCAAATGTGAGAAGGCAAAAAAGGTGAGACAGCATGACCCGTCTGTTCTTTTTTTCTTCTATTATTGCTTCCTGTTTTAACAAGAGGTGCGTGGTTCAGCCTCCCAGGCCTCCACGTTTCCTTTCCCAGAAGGCTGCAGTGTCTGAAGACGGCGAGTGGCGGCGGGGGAGTTGAGCGCGCAGGGAACGCGCGCAGAATTGAGCGCGGGGTGAGATTTCGAGGGGCGTGTCTTCTCATCGTGTCCCTCCCCCTCGAGCGCGGACTCGCACAGCTCCAGCAGCGAGATCACTTGTTCCCTCGGAGGTGTCGCCTTAAACCTGCGCGAGGCCAAGAAGAAAAATGCCTCCACAAATGCCTGCAGTCCCATTCCTGTTTAAAGAGGAAGACACGGTTACATACGCGGCCGTTCAAATCCAAATTTCACAGATGTTCAGCGAAACAAAATTGTCATAAAAAAGAACCAGCCAAAGCCAAAATGCATATCCAAAAATGAGTAAATAAATAAAGAATAATCACCATCATCATCATCATCATTATAATATCACTTGCTGGTGACATCTTAGGGACAGGATTAGCTGTAAGAATGGCTGGCAGAGAACTAAATCGGCGTTCGTGCCATAGCCATGGAAACCTAAAGTCACTAAGCAACTCTAAAACCATGCGCTTCACAGTCTTACTTCGCTAAGCAAGAAGCAAGAGAAGAATTGTTTACGGATATCCGTTTACCAATAAAACACTACATACCACACTGATCATGGCATTAAGATTCTGGAGAAGAAGAAAATAAGAGGAACCTTTGTTGTATAAAATCCGATGAACATTCCGGTCAGATCAAACACAGAACATTAGATTGCGTACCAGATTCTCTGGAGTCAGAGAGCGCACCAGCCCAGCGGCGGGTGATGTCGATGTAGAGGATGTCCACCGACGCCATGGTGAAACTGCTGTTACTCAGCTTGCAGTTCCTACAAGAGACCGGATGTTCGTTTCAATGGGTTGTGTTTCAGCACACTGAATTTCAGCATGCAAAAACCAGAAGGTGACAAACTTTACAAATGATTAGCAATTAGTATTGATCTCAGATCGATTATTTTCCTATATCAGCATGCTCCATTATGTTATATTCCTTCCATGAAGAAGAATCAACCAGTCTTGCCTGATGAAAGTGCGGAAGCTGGTCGGACCAAGTTTCATGGTTCCTTTGACCCCGAGGAAGCGCAAGAAAATATCAGCAATTCGTTCTAATATTCGCAGGTAGTTGAACTGCTTCATGTACTTGGGGAAGACTGGTTTTAGACACAGAGATGGAAGTGCTCCGACGAGCTCTGCCTTCTCGTCCGATCCGGCTTCCACGATGATGGCGTCTTCTGGAGTTCTGCCCAGGAGGCTGACAAAGAAACAGGTGATTGGGTAAACTTACCGCAATTGTAAATAGTCTGAACAATTCTGTCGCATTTTTCTAATCTCGTGAGTTAATATTTTGCCCAAGTATCAAGACAGAATCTCTTACTTGAGTTAGATTTATATATAAAACCATTAAAAGCGCCTTAATCTTGTCTTGATTGTATTAATAGAAAATGATATGCTTTTCGGCTGTTTAGTTGATATGTTTACATCGTAGACTTCTATCTCACCTCAATTATCTTAATTTCATGGCAGCCATCATTCATGCCTCAGCCCAAACTGATGAGGTGCAATAGGTTGTGTTTATTTTCCTCAATCTAATTTTATGGACCATTAGTTGTATGTAAACATCGAACAAATGCTTGTAGCTGAAACTACAGAGCAGGTAAAATGAGAAGAATTTTTATTTTTGATTTTGAGACGTTTTTGAATCATATATATATATATCTCATATATATATATATATATATATATATATATATATGAGATTCAAAATCCAAAATAAAAATTATATATATATATATATATACACAAAAATAATGTATTTCTTGTATATGAGACTGAAAATGGAATAGACCAAGCATCCCCTCCAGAACCACACACATTAAATGTTCTTGTTGTTATTTAGAAGAAAACCAGTGATATTTATGGTATTTGGTCAGTATTAATATAATAGTAGGTGAAGGTCATGTTAAGGTCTACCCCACCAGAAGCATTTCATTCAATAACGCACTTTGCCATCTGAAAGATAATATTCATTTGCAGCCTTGTGACCAATGGTCATCTTATTAGATGTCACAGGAAGCACACAGACATCAACAGATGACCAGTGGATGAACAACAATGGGCTAGAAGCAGGAATATGAATCTCTTTTGAACCAGGCAATGAGAGCTTGGCGAGCAAAAACAGGGCTGCATACTTGCCAGCAGGTGAAGTTCCACTTTTAACGCTACAGAATGTTTCATTATGAGGTAGAGCGAAAGTGCAGACCATAAAATATTCTCTCTGATGTTCTTGCCAGAAATTATTAATAGGTCCCAGGAAAAAAATAAATCAGGACACTAGTGCATTTGGACCAGAAATGAGCCAAGGACAAGTTTGCAAGTACACAATATGGCCATAGGTTTGTGGACACCTGCCCATCACACCAATATGTGCTTCTTCTCCAAACTGTTGCCATAAAGTTGTAGCACACAAATGTATAAGATGTCTTTGTACACTGTAGCATTATAATTACCTTGCACTGGAAGTAAAATGTTCCAGTATGACATTGCCATTGTGCACAAAGTGAGCTCCATGAAGACACGGTTTGCCAAGATTGGAGTAGAAGAACTCAAGTGACCGGCAGAGCCTTGACTTCAAACCCACTGAACTGAACACAGAGACTGCGCCCCAGACCTTTAACCAACATCAGAGCCAGACTTCACTAATGCTCTTGTCACTGAATGAGCAAAAATCCCCACAGCCATGCTCCAAAATCAGGTTTAATGCCTTCCCAGAAGAGTGGAGGTTATTGTAACACCAAAAAAGGGGGACTAAATCTTGAATTGAATGTTCAACAGACATATATGATCCCTTGAACCCTTGTGATATGATCCCTTGAACCCTTGTGATAGTCAGGTGTCCACACACTGAACGTTTGGTTGATGAATCAACTGAATCATCTGAAAATCCAGATGTGGTGCAGCAGTGTGATATTTTATAGGAACAGGCTTTAGATAAGAATGGTAAGCTTTAATTCCACATTGGTCATGCCATAAACTCATTTTCAGTTTATGAAGCATGGATTGGGGCTAAAGAAAACTTGCTTACAGGCCAGATTGATTTTATTAGATTCGAGAAACTCAGCATAAGCTCAGTGTGGAAATGTTCCTAGCATTCCATACGCTGACATTCACTCCCTCATAGATTGAGTAGGATAGGGACACATGGGTTTGACCCGAGTTCTTACACATTCAGGGTTTGTTTGGGTTTTGTTTCTTTTCAACGTCTGACGGGTTTGGTTTGGTGTCCTTGATCTTAGAATGCACAGCTCTTCAAGTAGTCTCATTAAATAAATGCTAGGTCCAACATTCTGGGTGGTCAAAATGTCATATAAAAGGACCTGTTAGTTAAGAGCAGAGAGTTTCAGGTCTGATTTTCAGCAAGTTCATGTTGGGTGTGTACAGGATTTTCTTAGACAACTTGATCATCCCCATTTTGGTTGCATATACCTCTCGATGGTACATGCAAGCAAAAATAAGGCAGCAGTATCATCACACTGCATCAGGATGTTACTTACAAATGTCACGTGCACTGGTCCATTTCTTGCCCAAACTCTTCCCAAACGATCCCAGTCCATGCCCCTAGACGAAGCTGTGGACTGTATCTCTAAAGAACAAACATCTATAGATGAATTTCTCCAATGTCTCTGAGATATTAACTCTTAGAGATGTTGTTAACAATCATGTATTCCCTGGGCTATTATTCACTTTAAGACGGTTGTTTTGTTTTGCATTTGTTTTCTTGTTGGTTTCATTGCATCCACATCTGACGTAACCATCTTATTCTTATTATTTTCCCACCAGTTACACACCACTGCCAGACTCAAGGGATATTATGTAGCACCTCCTAGTGGAGATTTTACACTTTGCTTAATGAGAGTGAATGTCTGCATGAGAAAAGATTGTGAGTGAGTCAGAAGACAGATCCATAAGGTGCTTTGTCATTTCAAAACCATTTCAAACTAAAGGAGCCAGTCCACGAATATGCTTAGCTGAAACATTAGTAATACAGTATTTCCATTATGTGCAAGCACTCGGAATTGTGTGGGAAGTGTTTCTAAAAACTAAAATCCATTTCAACAATTGCAGGAAGCCATTGCATCTCAACTATTTTCTCTGTTCTAGACATGATTATGCAAAAACGAAGGCAGTGGAACGCCCACGCACAATTCAATAATTCAACTTTCTTCCTTCTGCAGAGTTCTTGTTTAAACTCATCTCCTCGTCTTATTTTCCCTTAAGCTTTTAGTAAATCGTAAAGTTGGAAGGTGATGTTTCTTGAGGCTGGAGACAATTTTGATGCTCCATTTATTTTAATTTAATAGATCATTTGAGATGAGAACGTACACACAGGCAACACGCATAAAGAAGCTGAATTCGAAATGCTCAGTACTTGAGATTCTAAAATGTAAAAAAATAATGAAATAAATAAAAAGAGCACACACACGAAAACACACTAACATGCTCACACAGCAGAGCTTAATTAATCTGTTTTTCATTTCGGGCTCTGTGACAACCCAGCTCCAGACAATAACCCTGTTTTACAAATCATCAACTCGGATCAGATGAATAAACCCGCAGACAAACAAGTGTAATGAAGTGCCTCTGTCGCGCAGTCTCTCCAACACCCCCCCAGACACATTAAGGTCTCACCATTCTACTGATACAATATTTACCCGAGAACCAGCAGCTGATCCTTTTTTTCGTTTATCAAATTATTTGTGTATGTGTTTGCTTCCAGTGTTTGCAGGTTTTTGATGCAGGCGTGGACAAATCAATAGTCTTGGCACCAGGGACAAGTAGATTTTGTGTCTGTGTTATTAGTTTCTTTTATTCAAACAAGTTTAATACAAAGAAAATAAACCAGGACTTTCGTGGCTCATCTCTGTATTTTTTTGTGAATTCCAATCTGACCGTCTGATTCTTACTGCTGATGAGTGGTTTGCATCTTATAGTTTGGTCTCTATATTTCTGCACTTGAAATCTTCTTCGAATCATGGATTGTAATACCTTCACTCCTGCCCTGTGAAGGTTGTTGGAGACGTCACTGACCTTTGTTTTGGGGTTTTTCTTCACCGCTCTCACAATGTTTCTGTCATCAACTGCTGTTGTTTTCCTTGACCGACGTGTTCCATGTCTAGTAGTTAGTACACCAGTGGTTTCTTTCTTTTTCAGTACATTCCAAATTGTTGTATTGGCTATGCCAAATGTTTGTGCAATGGCTCTAATAGATTTTGCCTCTTTTCTCATTTTCAAAATGGCTTGATTTTCTCGCATAGACACCTCTCTGATCTTCATGTTGGTTTATCCTTTTTAACAACAAATCCAGTCTTCACAGGTGAAACCCAGGGCTCAAGTCAATACATGACACTTTCAGAGCTATTCATTATTTAAACAATCAATCGAACAGGACACTCCTGGGCAGCAACAAACACCCGTCAGTCACGTGTTCCAATATTTTTGATCACTTGGGAAATGGGTGGGTTCAAAAAGTGCCATATTATACGTTGTTTAGCACGTCTAGATGTAAATATCAGGAAATGAAAGCTGAAATTCTGATCTATCGTCTCGTATTCATCTTTTGATCTCAAACTCGAAATGTCTTCAGTGTATAACAAAAACAATATAAATAGACTTGCTGGTCCAATACTTTTGGAGGGGGCTGTAACTAGCTAACTACCTATGTTTAGTTTTTAGCCTAGTCAATTAGGCGATGCAGGCAAACAAAACACTGGACTGGACAAGCACACTGGAGCTTCCATTTGCCCACTGGACCAGCTAATGAATTTATCATTTGCTAATGCTATTCTTAAACTAGCTAGCCTACTTCAACTAGCATGGTTGCAAGTCTCTATGGATAAGGGCATGTGCCAAATGCTGCAAATCTAAATGCAAATGTGAAGGCAGAGTAAGCAAACGGTTCAGCAGTGTGGAGCGGGAAAATAGTTAAATGGAATGACCTACTCCCCTTTCCTTCACTAAAGACATACAGTAATGTGCGTGTGGGAGCGTGTCACAGAACCCTCAAGTTCACTTTCAGGTTTTCCTCACTGCTGCTTTAGCTTTTCTCCTCCAACCAGTATGAGAACCTTTGTCTTGTTATTAGTCTAGTGACCTCTGACAGAAAAACACACTCACGTGGGTGGCTTCCTCTGGGCCGGATCCATAAGGCGCAGTGTATCTCTAATGACACCTACTTTGACTTCCTCGTCTACTGGGCTAGGTACATACTCAAAAACACCAGGTGACACCTGGAACATTGAAACATAACAATAGTCAACAGTGGCGTTCCGATATATGTGAGTTTATACAAGTATTGCATTTGCACATAAGAACAACTCGATGGAAAGTCTTAAAACAAAACAGGTTTGGCAAAAATGGAAAAGTTGGTATATAAACAAAGACATAATAAAAAAGCTATATAGGACAATGGAAACACAACAACTGTGACATTTTATTCCATTTCCAAACCACATCCTATTATAGTAATAGGCATATGAATATAATACAGTATGTAACCTATGGACATAGTTATTTTTATCCAGTTATCAACAAAGGTAAAAGCAGGACTGACCCAGAGCTATGTCACTATGATGGGGCTCTGGTCTGCTGACAATTTCACTATGCTGCTATCTCTGAGGTGGCTAGCATCAACAGCAATCCTGCTGACATACACAGCAATCCCTGCACTATCGCCTCTTCAATCGCTCAAATTAAACATTGGGTAGGAACATGGCCAGAACTAGTAGAACTGCTTACCTGGCTCTCAGTATGTTTTCTAATACAACTTACTGCAACTTACTGCAATTCAAACACAACCTCAGCTCATGCAGCCACTACCGATACACCAATGAGGAACGGAAGGCCAAACTAGACATCACCGTCCCATGCGGACATAGTGGAGACACTGCTATATTCAGCTCTGGGGGAATGAATAAATACTAGAGATACACTTGACACACACTGAAATTTTGCCATCCAGAAAGCCTCAATGAGAAATACAGTCCTCCATTTCAGTCGTTTTGGGATTCTTAAAAATTTCTCTTATCAGGGCAGGCCATTTGTGTCCCAGATAATAGAGGGACTCGAGCACATTTTAACCAGAAATTGGATGCTCTTTGCCTGGGACTTCATCATGTTTTGTTTAGAGTCTGGGCAGATCCCCCATCGTGTTTTACATTCTGTTGTGTAGCAACAGGAAGCTCCAATTCTACCTGTTCTTTGTTTATTAATATGCCCAACATCCATCCATCCATCAATCTTCTACCGCTTACTCCTTCTTCAGGGTCACGGGGAACCTGGAGCCTATCCCAGGGATCATCGGGCACAAGGCGGGGTACACCCTGGACAGGGTGATATGCCCAATAAACTGTATGCAATAGCATATAACATAAGTTTGATCCATTGTCCACAAAGACCTGCAAGATTTCCAGCCTAACCGCATATTCCAGGATTTACTGTCAAGCATACACATGAGTGACAAAGAAAAAAAAACGAACATAAAGTGTCTTGTAAGGCAGTCGGTCCCCAACCTTTTTTCCACCACGGACCGGTTTAATATCAGACAATATTTTCATGGACCGGCCTTTAAGGTGTGGCGGATAAATACAACAAAATAAAATGATAGGACCGGCATAAAAACTGGGTTTTTATGAATTTTTTAAAAATATAATAATAAACGTGAATCCAATTTGAAATCGCAACTTTATTAGCAGTGTCCAAGTAACATCACGCCAACAACATAACATGAATGACATCCGCTCTGCCCCCTAACGCTTAACGTATCACGTGACCGAGACAAGCGTCTTGACATGCGTCTAGAGTGAGTCATAGACAGATGTAACGGAGAGAATCCGGTCTTTTTTTCAAAATAAAACATCGTTCAGACTCATCGTTCAGATAATAAATAAAACGGAAATAATGTAAGTTATTTATTCTTTCTGAGCGACCCGGTACCAAATGACCCACGGACCGGTACCGGTCCGCGGCTCGGGGGTTGGGGACCACTGTTGTAAGGTGGTTGGGCCCCAAAAAGCTGCCAGAACAGCCTCAAGTCTTTGGAATTGTACAGGAGCGATAAACACCCTTCTTCCAAAGATATTTCCTCAGTTGTTGTTTTGATGGCGGTGTCTAACACGTTGGTCCAAAATCTCCTACAGGCGTTCAACTGGGTCGAGATCTGGTGACTGTGAGGGCCATAGGTATGAATTACATCGTTCTCATCATCATCATCATCAAAGCATTCAACAAGCACCCGTAGAATGTGAATGGGGTGGCAGAGTACCATAAGACAACGCTCCTACCAGGATAGAAAGATTTCATAACAGAATGAAGGTGATCGGTCAGAAGAACTTTGTACAGATTTGCAGTTACTCAAGTGGACCCAAACCATGGCAGTAAAACAGAACCTACAGCACTCTGCCATCTCACTGTAGGTCAAGCATTCAGGCCTATCCCATGCTCTCAGTGTATGCCACACAGACTCACTGTTTTCCCTACATATCACAGTAATTCCAGCATCATGCTCATTGAATGGAAGTTTTTACCCACAATTTCTAACCATATTTATTGACATCTTTCACATTGATCTAAATGCAGATGCCACTTTAGTCACTGTTCTGATTGAAACCCAGTCAGTTAAACAGCCCTTGTGACTGAAACTGCTGCCATCTGTGCCTCTTGCCATCTTGCTCCAAAACCAAGGTCACCTGGGAATGCACATGCTTTTCTTTTTTTTCCTTTTTTACGTGGCACAGATCATGGTAGGTTATTAATTGCTTAATTGTATTATGTAGAACACCTGTCCAGAAGCATCTGTTTCTCCCCTCACTTATTCAGGTTTGTGTACATACCTTAAATATATTTATAATAAGTATTGGACTTCCTTGTTTATACAGTGGGCGTTCTCACCTCCTGTTCATGTTCGATCCTCATGCTTGGATTGGCGTTGACCTCCAGCAGAACAGGCTTCAAGTTCTTCATCAACAGGATGTCAAAGCCCAGGATCTACAAATTGTTCATAGGACATGGATTTTGTAATTCATTTATCACTGCTGTCATGGTTACACTTCAAAATGATTGCATAATATAATATATCATCAAGTAACAACGTACCCCCTTCCTCCCCAATTTTCAGCTTGAACTACTGTATATTAGAGCGTATCTAAATTATCCTTGTACGTATATCATTAAACATACCTGGAAACAAGTAGGTCCTGGTTTGCCTGGTGGTATATCAGCTTGGTAATAGACCTTCAATTCAGGAACAAGTGCAATAACCGTCTTGATAACCAGCGCTATGATATCTGACCAAACCTTCTTAATGTCCACTCCTTTAGAAGCAAGACGATAAAGGACACTGGAAAACGTGCGCTTGCTTCCCGTGTTGCAGCTGTCCGAGTGCACAAAATTCCCACTGTGAATGTTCAGCGAGTAGTTCGTTAAGTGCATGAACACATGACTGAGGTTTTTCTGGCTGGGTTCCTGGTAAGGTTCAGTGCAAAATCTGGAAAGGCCTTCTTTGGCAATGTAGATTTCTAAAGGATCCAGAGAACGAACTAGGACATAAAGGCGAACGTCAAACTTGAGCTTGTCGATGAGAAGCGGTTTCTGAATGTACTCTTGAACTACTGCCTGTTTGACTTGTGAGCCTGAGATTGCCCGGAGGTCAGCAGGGTCACGAATGAGGTAGATGCCGTCACCTTGGGAGCCGGAGTCGGGTTTGACAATGAATGTGGTTTTCATGGTGCAGTCACTGTCCTTCAACAGACGAATCTACAAATTATTTATTAGGTTAAAAGAATAAACAGAAGACTATATAAACATGTTGTTCTTGTTTTTTTGTTTTGTTTGTTTTTTTATAATTATTTAATAACATACAAATGAAAGAAAGCAGAACTCTGCTGCCCTCTACAGCATTTGAGATCAAAATGTATTTACGGTTATGTAGTGACAAACAAAACAGATTATTATGCTACCAAACAAACCAGACAAGACAGGAAATAATCAGTAGAACAAGCTCCAAGCTTAAAGCTCTCTCTAAACTGCTTATATAGAAGGTACATGTAGAATTAAGCTAGAATCCATATCTACACTTCTCGTTCATGATTAATTGATTTCTGGCAGTTAAATGGCTTAACCTGTGTTTACAGTGATTCTGGCGCTGCCCATTTTTGGTACGTGAACCTGCATGCAGCTAGAGAACAGAAATAGAATATGTGTGAGGGAAAGTGAGAGTAAAAGTTTGCACACTGGGGATGTGCCAAGTACAAATAGCAGCTGCTGATAAAGAATACCCAAGCAGAATTTGCTTGGCATTTAAACGTTATGTGTGAGAAGCTAGACATAAACACTCTGCCAAGCCAAGAGTACAGCAGCTAGTTGCACCAGCTGAAATGTGATTTTGATTGTAAATGAGAGCGGTATAGAATTTCGGTTCCACCACAGACATACAAGGTATGCAAATAATGTGTGAAGTGTTCGTAGACCACAAAACTCCTGCACGTATAATCGAGGCACATGGAAGCAGTCAGCACCGGTCTCTCAAGTGGGTGCAAACTTAAACTGCATTTGAAAACAAGGAATGACAGAAAAAGGTATACCATTACTTGATTGGCAAAATGCTTTAAATATTCTGTGTGATCTCATTCCCCAATAATCTCAATTTGTGTGAGTTCATTTTAATTTGAAGTGCTTAATACGCTGCCTAATTTAGAATTCATTCGAAGATCCATTAGGATGATGTGTGCTTTTAAAAACGGTGTATTTCAGCGAGGTTGCCATGTCCGATGCTCACAGCCCGCAAAAAATATTTCCGATATAAAGAAGTCATTATAGGCCTCAGAAAATAAAATGAAAATGCATGTGTTGTCTGTAACAACACACTTTTTACTCTACACAAGGTGTTTTCTGAACAGAATTAGAGTACTTTTCTATAAGGCAGATCTTGCACATATTCGAGAATAAGATTAGGTTAAACCTATGCTAATCGGGCAATCAATAAAGTTTAGTAAACTCAAATGTAGTGGTCATTTACATTCAAACTAGACTACAACAGAACTTACGTATTCGTGCAACCAGCCACAGATTTCCAATGCTTGTGTTCAGCATAAATGGCACAGGATTGTGAAACCTACACTGTATGGCCAATGGTTTGTTGACACCTGTTCATCACACCCATATGTGCTTCTTCTACAAAGTTGGAAGCACACAGTTGTGAAGAATGTCTTAGCATGCTGTATAGCATTACAATTTCCCTTCACATTCCGACCAACTGTAGGATCCCGAAGTAGTAGGGGTGTAATGTAAGGCCACTGTCAGTATCTCCAAATATTCACTGCTCCAAATATCTGCATCTGTGTTCCAATTTAAATCAGAAGAGCATATGTTGGGGGTTTTCCCCCCCTGTATACCCTGAGAAACACCAGAAAAACCTCAGGGGTTGAAATGCCAGTATTATCAGCACACTATGTGAATCCTGGCTCTGATGAACATCATGCTCATCAATCTCGACTAGAGATGTGTGTGGAAGTGTTTTATTTTTGTTTTGTTTTTTAAAATCCTGTTCACACAATTAATATTTTTGCTTGCACCTGTTCTTGATATTTTCTAACAAATTTAGTTATTAAATTTCAGGTCCTCTTTCCCAGGTAGTTACTACGGATGCTGTAAAAACAGATTAAAATAAATTTGTTTGTCCAGCTAGCTTCGTATCGGACCTCGTGCCCACATGAATGTACAAACCTCCCACTATGTTTTAAATCCCGATGCTCTGTGAACCTTTCTAGTAAGCACTATTTAAGTAAATAAGTCACTAAATCAGTAAGAAGTCATTAAGTCAGTAAATAAACAAATACATAAAATAAAATAAAAAAAGATATTCATATTTGGTTATATTCCTACTAAGAGAAGCTGAGTTACACTGCTAATACTGTGTAATTAATATATGTTGTGCTCTTTAAGTCAGTGGAACCTCCACACTAAATGGTGGACAGGTCATGGGTTATAAACAAACTAATACCAAATCACACAGTAATAATACTTTTCAGTCTAGTTCTACACCCTTATATCAAGGCCACTTAACTCCAATGCCCTGTACAGTTTGAAGCTTTCTCCACCTCAAAACACCTGGCCTAACTCATTAAAGGCTTAATCATTAGCTGATCAGTTGGATCAAGCAGGTTGACAGTGTGAAAAACTTCCCACTGTGCAAGGCCATGTGCCTCCACGCTGTCTCATGTAATATGTTTTCTTTTCCTTTTTGATTGTTTTCAGTCGTTTTTTTATGCTTATGTTGTGCATATAATTCAGTACCTGAGTGGAGAACAGCTGAAACTCCTCAGGCAGGATCCATGAGCGCGGGTAGAAGTTGTACTCATCTGGAAAAAGCTGCTGCATGGTGCGCACCGCACGACTTAAGTTGATCTTACGCAACATCTCTACCATTCCTGAACATAAACGGAGACATGGCCTTGTATTACTCGTACAAGGTTTCTAACTGGAAACAACATTTGGTCTAACGCTGACTAGGTTCCATGAGATCAATGTCAAAGTCAATTAATATGGCTTAGTGTAAGAACAGGTTGAGATTTAAACATACTGTAGTCTCACGCTAGCGAGAGGAGTTCTGCTTCAGCCGTTCTCACAGCCAGGGTGGTGAGTATCACCTGGAAACCTTCATGAGCGTGTATGTATACATGCCAAGAGCACTCAGCAACATAAAGTGAAGCATGATGAAGTATTTGTATAAGTACAGCTGTCATACATCCATTTTTCTCTTTCTTCCTCTCACCTCATCCACGTCAGTCTACGTGTACACCAGTATGAAGCTACTGGTAACCTGGCCTGTCTGGCCATAGTTAGTAACATTTCTGTCCCACCAAAGTTATTATTCTCCATTTGTGGAGAAAGGTATTCATCGAGTTGGATTCCTACATTAGCATTAATACTGGTGTTAGCTTTGTTCATGCCCCTGCATTTTGTGCAAGAATACTTTGGAAGCCCAGGACAGCCACCAATTATGTGCTCACTGCCTTAGCATTGACCATCTTACCAAGGCAGAGTTCTGTTCAGACATCCTCTGTGCAGACTCCGCTGCAATACCAATGCCAACACGGCATGCCCTGGCTCATGGATTTAGACCGCAATTCGAATCATATCCAAATGGCATAGCCCCAATGAATGGCAGGGGCTGGCACTTCATGATTTGCAGCCAAAATATTGTTAATTGGGCAGTGAATACATAAGATCAGTGGGACCGTATGACTGTTTCACAGAGATACAAGCTCCTGTTCCATTGTTTACCCCCAACATTCTTGGGGCTCAAAGCCTCATCAGTATCAGATGCCACGATTGCCAAGTTTGTTCCCTCATGGAGGGAAGCAAGAAAGGTAGACCCCACAGCTCAGAACAATGATAGGAAAGACAAAGACTTAATCACATAATAGATTTAAGAGGGCTGAAATGGTTCTTAAAAGCCATTCCCATGTTAAAGTGGTCAGATCTAATTCAGGCCATGCAAATATGGGACTGGGTCATGCGAGTGGATTTCCATGTTCCCATGGCCCCAAAACACAAATGCCTTTTGAGATTTGCCTTTCAAAAGCAGGCATTCCTCATTCTACACTTCAGTCTCTCTCTAGCACCACAGGTCTTTTAATGATGTGCATATGCAGGTGGCCCTAAGGCATCGGTACACTGCTCTATTTGGATGACTGAATCCTATCCACTCACACCAAGGAGTAGGCCGTTCAGGAAACATCAACCTTCCTCACTCACGTTACACACTACTTAGACTAGGAACAGCCATTTTTTCAAGACATGAGGGGCTGCCTTTTCTGAAGAAGACTGGCCGACTGAATGGTGGACATAATCACCAAGACCTATACGCGGGTTGGACACCCAACCCCTACCATGACATGCCACTCGATGAGTAGTGTCTCTGTCTCATGGCCATTATTTAGTTGCATGCAACTCCAGGATATTGGTGGTGCTGCTGCTATTATTTGGGAAGCACCATGCACCTTCTCCAGTTCTACAAATGTAATATCACCCGTCCCAGTGGTCTAAGTGCAGAGATCATTTGTAGTTTTATAAATGACTACCCAGGATGACTGCCAGAGTACCTGGTCATTCAAAACTAATGCTGAGCCAACAAGAGCTCAACAAGAACGTTCCAGGGAAGGATAGCTGTACGACATCTGTATTTATTGCAATTACCAAGAAGGTATCCACCTGATTTGACTGTTCCTGGTTTTTATACAGGGTTCATCGAACCACAGCTACAGACATAACTAAGCTTTATTTGTGTATAATAGCTAGGCAGGAATAATCACTATTGGGGCAGGGAGCATAGTAACACACTGATTACCAGTTCTGATAGAGAAAGGCCATAATCAGAATTTTATTGGATAACATTATTTCTGAAAATTCAATATTGTTACAGCTCGTTACAGCTCCGTCACTAATGTTTAATTCAGTTACAATCAGAAACAACTGTATTTGCTTGGACTATGGGAACCAAGGAAATAAAGTCTGGTCTTGCACACAGTTACATTGGCTGTGTGCTAAAACACCCGATTTATTTGTTTAAATGTTATTTGTAAATGTACTGTAAATTTCTTCTGTGTGAAAAGAAAGTTATATGTTAGATATAAGTGAGTGGTAAGCAAATTTTCTTAATTGCGGTCACACAATTACACGTCAGATATTTTACAATACTTACAACAAATGCAATGATTTGTATAACATTAAATATATTAAAAAAATTAAATATTAAAAAAAAACCTAAAAAAAAAAAAACAAAAACATAGGCAATTATACAATCATGACCATAATATTTTCTAAAGTCTGCAACTTTTGACAGGAAGAGGACACATACATTTGGCTGTCAGGATGAAATTCATGTTTTTTAGGATTTAGTGGATGTTTTTGCTTTTAATAATGGTGTGAAACAATATTTTAGATTAGATCAGTGTTCAAGTCACATTATTAACAGTGCAGGGAACTGATTAATCATAATCATGATTAACAAGGTAACTTACTAACTTACCTGGGAACTTGTTGACCTGCCCTGAAACAATATTCTCGTTATCATGGAAGGAGACGCCATGCCAGTAAATATCACACGCTGTCCGTCTGCCCATTGGAAACTGAGAGATTAAACAGAGATGAAAGGCAATTACAATACAATTCACACTACATTTCACCTACAGATCACACTTATACTTCAAATAAAAACTGAGCAAAAGGCTGAGGTGATAGTTTAAAAAAAAAAAAGAGGCTATTTGTCTTTTTTTGAAAGCAAAGCATCATACTAGTAATAGTGTTTGCTTGGGGTTTTTTTTGTTTTTACAATATTTTCACCAATATTATTTTTCTGTTCACTTGGGCTTCCAGTGATTTCGTATGTATTATATGTATCAGGGTTACAGAAATCTGAGCCCATTAATGTGCACTAGATGAACACAAAAATGTATCATAAATTTACACCTAATGTCGACTTTCAATTGATAATTATATTAATACACCACAATGAATGTAACAGAGTTAATTAACACATCTATTAACATATATTAATGTTTAAAATAAATAAAAAATAATACACCTACACTGACTTATGTTTACTTACATTTTTGTCTACATAAATTAGCAACATTTAAATTATGTTTTGAAACCCCAAACATTTAAATCTTAAATCAGTGATTGTATGAACATGGGATTATGGGGGTGGGTGATGGTTCTTTGGATTATAGTATATAGTTTTTTGTTGGTGGTTTTTTAAATATTTAAGAGTATTTTAATATATAAAATCAGTACAAGTGTTTATTATATTGTTAATACTAAATACTTGGCTTGTTAATGTTAACTATTGTGTTATTTTATTTAATGCTGAGAAGTTTTATACTGTTTAAAAAACGCCTCGTGAATCCAAATGAAATGAAACTTCAAATTAAATAACAGAATATGTTGTTTGTGTTTGATAAATGTATTTATTTTTATTGTCTGGATTTGGCATCTGTCTCTAATGTCTCGCTAAACCTCTCTTGCATGCTCAAAATGCTATTGTTAGCAATCCCAAAATTAGCTATCAAGAATACAACTGCTATTTCTGTCTATTATCACAATGACATCTAATATTCTACTGAAATCTTAAGAACGTTTTCATTTTCATGTCTTATGCTGCACTCGACCTCGAAAGTGGGAAAAAACAGAATCACGTCATTTTCGAATCTACGTGCAATCGAGCTACAAAGTGTAGGAGGTGAAATACATGGACGCCTCCATGTTCATCTTTTGTTAGCAGCAAGCTAGCTAGCTAACTGCGATAAGTGATGAATATTTCCCTCCTCAAAGCAGCAAACTGTACAGTCAATATTACCCATTTGATCTTTTGTTTAAAAAAATCCCCAAAATACTCTCATGGAACAATGAGATTTGGAACAATGGAGATTTCTTGGTCACTCGAACCGTCCTCTTCACAGTGCGCTGAGACGATATAGTCACACGTCCAATTCCAGGTTGATTCATAACATTTCCAGTTGATTGGAACTTCTTAATTATTGTCCTGATGGTGGAAATGGGCTTTTTCAATGCTTGTGCTGTTTTCTTATAGACACTTCCTATTTTGTAAAGCACAACAGCCTTTTGCCGCACATCACAGGTACATTCATTCGTCTTACCCATTGTTATGAATGACTAAGATAATTTGGCCTATGTGTTACCTCATATGTATACCCCTGTGAAACAGGAAGTCATGATTGAACAATTTCATGTGTTTAATCACCCAGTTGTACTTAAAAATAAAAAAGAAGTAAAATATAAACGGGAATTTACTTCAAATATATTTTTCTCATATGAATTCATTGGGTTGCCAATAATTGTTGCACACCTATATTTAACAGTATTCTGTGATTTTTTTTTTTAAACAAAAGCTCAAAAGGTTAAACAATAAAGACAATTTTTCACAGCCCTCTCCTCATTACATTACGTGGCAGACGCCCTTATCCAGAGCGACTTACAATTATCTCATTTATACAACTGAGCAGTTGAGGGTTAAGGGCCAAACGATGGCAGTGCTTTGATTTGAACTCACAACCTTCCAATCAGAAGCCCAACATTTTAACTGCTAAGCAAGTTTGAACCTGGCCAGCACCTGAATGGGAAACCTCCTGTGGAAAACCAAGGTTGCTGCTGGAAGTGCCATATGCCCCAGTATAGTGATGGGGACACAATACTGTAAAAACAGCACTATCTTTCGGATGAGGCGTTAAACCAATGTCCTGACTCTCTGTGGTTATTAAAAATCCCAGGCAACTTTTTGTAAAAGAGTAGGTGTATAACCCTTATGTCCTGATGAAATTCCCCATTGGCCCTTACCGATCATGGCCCTCTAATAATCTCCATCCCTGAATTGGCTACATCATTCACTCCTCTCCACCAACAGCTGGTGTGGTGTGGTGGGCGTTCTTGTGCACTATGGCTGCTGTCGCATCATACAGGAGGACGCTACACACTGGTGGCGGTTGAGAAGATTCCCTGCCCATACAAGTGCCTAGTGCCTAGTGCCTAGAAAAGCACTATATACATCTAAGGAATTATTCTTTGCTCATATTTACTAAAGGTCAATGTATACGCAGTCCCCTCCAAAACTATTGCAACGGCAAAGCCAATTCATTTGTTTGTGTTATACAGCAAAGACATTTGGGTTTGAGCTCAAAGGATGGATATGAGATGAGAGTTTAGAATTCTAGCTTTTATTTCCTGGTATTTACATTCCAAATTGTTCTATTGGCTATGCCCAATGTTTGTGCAATGACTGATTTGCCATCTTTTTTTCAGCTTCAAAATGACTTGCTTTTCTCCCATATACAGCTCTCTGATCTTCATGTTGGCTTATCCTTTTTGAACAAAAAACACAGTCTTCACAGGTGAAACTGAAGACTAAAACCAAGAGTAGATGTTCAGAGCTATTTATTGTTTAATCAATCAATCAATCAATCACTCAAACAGGACACACCTGAGTAACAAGAAACACCTGTCAATCACATGTTGCAATGTTTTTTCTTACAAATTGGGTCGTCTGATACAAAATGTGATATGTTTGATGTCGCATAATACATCTACATATAAATACAAGGAAATAAAAGCTGACATTGTAAACTCTCTTCTCATACTCATCTTTTGATCTCAAAACCCAAATATCTTCAGTGTGCAGCAAAAATATTAATTGGCCTTGCCGTTCCAATAGTTTTGGAGGGGATTGTATGTACAGTGTATGCCATATTCCATATTTATTTTTAAAATAGACAAATCTCATTAGTGAGGTCAGGGTTTTTTGAGCCTTCTGTGCCTTTTTATAGGATGAAATATAAATGCTACATTGCGTGCAGTCTGTGTAAGATGTCGTGACTGAATTGGATTCTGTGAGGATTATGTCACTGTTTAACAGGCTAATACAGATGAAGCGGTGTTCCTATATAAGGAACCTGGCACACTAAGGTAACAAGGGATGTGATCAGATTAGGATGTGATCAGATTAGGAAAAAATTCTACTATGAACAATGACAGTCTCACTAGACCCAAGCCATATCTTTTGGCTCAAAGTGTTTACCAAAACAATCCATAACTACAATAGTAACAATAGCTTCCCTCCTGGCTTCTGTCTTTTAAATCCTTCATTGACCAGTAAACATGGTGGAACAGAAATAAGATTATCCCGAATAAATCACTAATCACGCTTAATCATTTCCTACCTTTAATGTGTGACCCATATGCTAATGTCAGCAGGCAGTGCTGAGACACGGTCCTGACGCATCAGAAACTAGCCAGCGTTTCCTTGTTATTTTAACTCATCCCTCACGTTAAAGCAGTGATTTCCCTAGCCACAGGAATAATACAGGCAATTTCAGCATAATTGGCTAAAACCATTGTATAAAAATGCCAATAAGTACAATTAAACAGTTGGAAATTAGCCAGGAAGAAGATGCATGAGCACATTGCGGCCCCACAGAATGAGGAAGATGGTGAGGAAAAAGATCACAATTACAGAATGGCACCATCTAATGAAGTCTTACAGTTTCAGGCATAACAATCCTGAGAAATCCTTAGAGCAAGCCACAAAATGAACAACAATTGGAATGAAATGTTGTAGTTAATTTCTGTTTGGCTTCATACACCACTGGCATGAAAACTACCCAGAGCCAGTGTAAAACATGGTGGCAGAGTAGTGTCAGTGTTTTAGGGTTGTTTTTGATGATTGGTGGTCCAGATGATTCACGGCACCATGAATGACACAAAGTAGCCCCAAAACCAGGTTTATTCTGCCAGGAAGTTAAGACTTGGCCACAGATGGCTAGGGGATGATTAAAATATCATCCCTACACATACATTCAAATCAACACATGAATGGTTGCAGTACACAAAAAGCAAGATTTTTTCAATTGGAATTTCAGTCTCTTGATTCAAAGAAGAAATTCCATTAAGGTGCTTGAATAATGTGCATGGATGAGTTTCCAAGATCCACTACAAGTCAAATTATATATGGCCAAATGTTTGTGGACACCTGACCATCAAACCCGTCTGCTTCTTCCCCAAACTGTTGCCACAAATTTGGAAGCACACAATTGTGTACAATGTCTTTGTATGCTACATCATTACATTTTCCCTTCACTGGAACCAAGAAGCCCAAACCTGTTCCAGCATGACACTGTTCCTGTTCACAAAGCGAGCTCGATGAAGTTACGGATTGCAAAGGTTGGAGTAGAAGAACTCGAGTGTTCTGCACATAGCAATGACCTCAACCCCGCTGAACACCTTTGGGATGAACTGGAACTCGGACTGCACCCCAGACCTCCTCATCCAATATCAGTTCCTGACCTCACTAATGCTCTTGTGGCTGAATGATCACAAATCCCCACAGGCACGCTTATCTCCACACAGAAGAGTGGAGCTTATTGTTCAACAAGTATATAAATGACCTATTATTCAATACTGCGCAATAATCTTTTCGTGATAATTTTCGATAATACATTTGGAAATGACTGTAAATGACATGGAACAGCAAGAACATCTGTTGTACATTTAGGTTTTATTTTTTCCTTTAATTAAAATTGAAGCATTGCTACAATACTAACTTGAACATTAGTATTGGTATTAGATGTATTGTAATAAATGCTGTCACTTAATTTTTTTTTTTTTAATCAACTTCTTTAACATGACTTTGGGAGTGTCTGGTACAATATAAAGAGGTTTGCTGCTTCTGTGCTATAAATTAAGAGTTGATATTTTTCGTCTATATTTGAGATGTATCTAGATTACAGTATATGGGCATATTTTAAGAAGGGCTTTACAGTTGCAGTGATCAGAGAAATAATGAGCAGAACACGTGGGTTAATGCTGTATTATGAATTGGCCATGCTTTCATATTTTTGAAATAATCGTTTATAAAAGATATGCATTTATATATACTTTTTTTTTTTATAATCGGGAGTCTTGGCTTTCTACTTAGAAATTTAAACATGCGGTACTGCTTTTTCACAAAGATTTCTGTGTTCTGAGCTTTTGCTCAAGTGATTTGTTCCAGGCACACACACACACACACACACACACACACACACACAACCTGGTTAACATGCGGACCTGTGAGATAATAATTAGTGGCTGCTCACTCTGACTGGCTGGGAGACGTCACTACTACAATATGGTCCCCACCAAGATATAAATACATGCACACACGCACACACACACACACACATATGACTAAAAAATCTGTAAAATCAGCAACCAATACAAACTATACACATAAAAGTCATACATGTGTTTCTCTGCTATATGACACCATCGGTCTTAATAACTTAAGTGGTTTTTATTTTCAGCCAGCGTCATTGCCGATATCACTATCCAGGTACGTATGGAGCCTTTCATTTTATCATTGGTGGAAAGCACAGGACAAAAGGATGAAGCAGATATGGTTCATATGAAACCCAAGGCTTACGAGGAAGGTTTAATGTTACTAGTAGTGAGTCTTGACATGCATTCAACGTGTGTAGAAGTTGCACCAGGCAGCAGACACACAACACGCATGGCCATGTGTATGGTTCCGTGTAATGGTAATTAATATATTTATGGGAGGCATGGGGTCATTTCTAATACCACAGACGGTGGAACGTAACTGTACACTAGCGACTCAGGAAGTGTTGAAGGACACAGTTGGAAGTGACGGGTGATGCTAAAATATTCAGCAAAAGCATCAGAGCCATTGGGAAGTTGACTCTAGTAACAATGAGATATATTCATTTATCAGGCTCCTTCTTAGTATATTCACTAAAGTAATATATTTCATTTGAGTTCATACATTAATACTTTCTCCACACTTTGGTAGAGGTCAATCTTGGTTCCAGAACTTTTGTGGCTCATCTCTGGCCTCTATATTTCTGCTCTCTACGTCGCCTTCGAACACTGGATCGTGATAGCGTCACTCCTGCCCTACGTAAGTTGTTGGTGATGCCGCAGTCTGTTGTTTATCGATTTTCCTTCACAGCTCTCATAATGTTTCTGTCATCAACTGTTGTTGTTTTCCACGGCCGACCCCATTCGGTTATCTTTTTTAACGACAAGTGGGGGGAAAAAAAAGTCTTCACAGCTGAAACTGAAGGCTAAAACCGAGAGTAGATGTCCAGTGCTATTTATTGTTTAAGCAATCAATCTTTGGTCACAGGACACACCTGGGTAACAAGAAATACCTGTCAATCACATGTTTAATACTTTGCTCGCCTAAAAAGTGGGTGGTCTGATACAAAACGTTCTACGTTTTATGTTGTTGAACACGTCTAGATGTAAATACCAGGAATTAAAAGCTGAAATCCTAAATTCTCATATCAATATCCAACTTCTGATCTCAAAATCAAATGTCTTCAGTCTACAGTAAAAGTAAATGAATTGGCCTTGCAGTACATGCATTGAGAACGGGTGCAACATACACACACACATACTATGTACTATATATATATATATATATATAAATATAAATATATATATAAATATATAAATATACATATATACACACACACATAAATCGTTGATACGGTGATGTTTTCTGTGAGGAGTTTTCCACCACTGGAAAGTCTTCAGGACAGAGGACTTTGTGTTCTCTCGTCAATTCACAAACTGCATTAAAAAAAATTATAGATATTTTATTAACTTCTAAAGAAAACTGCTTTTACATTCTGCTATGTTATAACATGAAGTAATGGGTTTAGCAAATGTTACATTAAAAGTAGCTATAAATGTATTAAATGTGTGTTGTGTCAGTCATTAACAAATTAAAAGCATTACCATTGGCAGATTCTTGTGATATACTAGGAATAAAACACTTCAGGGCATGCCGTTATCGGACACTGTTCACATGTGGTATGGAAATCGCAACAGGGTTTTGCTTTGGAGTAACGATGGCTTCTACATTGCACAGAATAACTCAGTTAAATGTCTCAGTCTATCATTTCACTCACTGAGACATCTATTGCTGACTTTAGGAAACAAAAAAAAAAATAAAAAAATGGTGCAGAGTTCACATCAGGCTACATCGCCCTTCACATCAGGCTTCCAATTTTTTTTTTATATTTTTTTTTTTTAAAAAATTTGGGGGGGGGCACCATGTGCACACAATCACACACTCATTCACACCTTGCGCTTCCGATAGGCTCACATAGGAGAAGGAAGGTCATGTGTCCACAAACTGTTGGCCATATAGTGTATATAAACCTTATTTGATTAAAAATCACATTTGAATGAATATACAGTAATCATTCAGATTTACAGTTAGTGGGCGCACAGGGGCTTAGTGGTTAGCACGTCTGCCTCACACAACCAGAGTTGGGGGTTCGATTCCCGCTGCGGTCCTGTGCGTGCGGAGTTTGCATGTTCTCCCCGTGTTGTGGGGGTTTCCTCCCCCAGTCCAAATACATGCATGGTAGGTTGGCATATCCGAAGAGTCCACAGTGTATGAGTGGGTGTGTGAGTGTGTATGTGATTGCGCCCTGCGATGGATTGGCACCCTGTCCAGGGTGTACCCCACCTTGTGCCCAATGCCCCAAGGGCTTCCCCCTTCAGGTTTCCCATGACACAGTAGGATAGAAAATGGATGGATGGATGGATGGATGGACAAACAGTTAGTTCCACTAATTCGATTGGTCGAACTGCGTTCCAAGGCTCCTTGTATTTAGTATAATCGCACTGGGACATTTCATCTGTGTTCGCCACGTAAAATTCGACTTACCAGTTCGAAATGGCTACTATAATAGTGCCAGCGGAATCATTAATAAACACGGCAAACGATACTATTTTCAGGAAGTTAACTTCCGACGTAAAACATGAAAGCTCGTCAGACAAAGAAGAAAACGAAGAAGGGCTGCCAATATCACCAGAAGCACCGTAACAGGAACGTATAAATCAACGTGAGCATGCTAGATAGCGAGTGAGTGCGGCTTCATTCGGCCATATAGTGTCCGAAATGTCGCTTACTTGATATTAACGTCTTGTTCCTAGAACTGTTGTACAGAAGCAATATCGCACTCGCAATCGTGTGGTTATACTGAAGCTCAGCACGGACGTGATTCATAATCAACGCCGATATTCGGTATAACCTCACGAATGCGATACTGCTGAAATATAACATGTGCATGCCTTCACTGTGCATGTGTGGGGTTTCCTCTGGGTTCGCCGGTTTCCTCCGACATCCCAAAGAAACACACTGGTATGAGGATCGGCTATGCCAGATTGCTCCTGGGTGTGAAGGTGTGTGTGCATGGTGCACTGTGATGCCATGCAGGGTGTATTCCCACCTCGCCCAGGGACTGGCTGAGGAGCCACCTTCGACCCTGACCTGTGTAAGGCGCTTGCTGAATGCATGAGCACTCTTGGGAAGCAAACTGCAGATTCAGATATGTGGAGGATGGATTACACACACACACACACACACACACACACACACACACACACACACACACACACGTCCTGACGTTTCTCTCACCTCTTTCCATTTGAGCTGTCTGATGCTGAGCTTGAGCGCCTCCAGGGACGTTTTGGCTTTGGACGTGTCTACAGTGACGGATGTCGCATTTCTCACGGCTTTGACCGCGGCCGTCTCCGCCTTTCCCGAACCTTTGCCGGGGAGCGCGTGCCGGCGCGCGCCCTTACCGGGGTCTGAAGAGGCGCATGCGCGCGGCTTGTTCACGAGCAGATCCGGGCTTCGCTTCACGATCCCGGTTCCTGGTTTGCTCTTAACTTTACTACAGGGTTTCTCGGCTGTTTCTGGAGCAGGAGGCGCGGATGCCGGGGAACACCCCGGCAAGTTTCCGGTAGCCTCCGCAGTGCGCGCCTCCATCTGCTCAGGCACGTTGGGCTTCTCATAGTGATCACTCATAATGCCTCAGCTGGCCCATAAACCTGTTAAACACCCAGCTATCAGATCTAGCTAAACAGACAGATCAAACTCGGTGCATTGTGTATTTAGACAAATAAATAGACAAGTACCAAAGTACCATCTCACCATCATCACAATAATCATCATCATCATCGTTGCCATGTTGATTGCATTTACGCAAACTGGCAATTTTCTTTTACTTTCACAATTATTACTCTAGAGTCTACACAATATGCTTGGCTTAAGAACAATAACTTGATCTTCATCCTAGTCAGGCTATTTGTGCATATATATATATATATATATATATATATATATATATATATATATATAACTATTTGTACAGCCTTAAAAAAAAGAGCTTTCAATTAATGATTCTGGCAACCCTGTCTAAACATGCCAGTGAAGCTCCAAGCCAATATGCATCCTGCTACTAATCATCATAGCATCGGTTGACGTTGATGTTGTTGTTGTTGTTGTTACATATAAACAACTGACAAGTTAGAAGAGAAACTATTATTGAATCTGGATTGGGTTTTCCATAAATAGCGCCAAGGCACGATTAGTTTTAATAACAGTACCCAAGATGAGCGCTCCCTTCAGGACAAGCAGCCAAAACCAATACATAAATAAATATACAAGAAAAGGAATAAGAAAACAGGAGAGACAAAAAGCAGCTGTTGTTATACGAGACATAAATAAATAAATACATAAATAAATAGCTAACTTATCTAGCTTGATAAGCATTTAGGTATCAGTATATTCATACATAGGCTATATGTTGTTGTTGTTGTTGTTTTCAAAAGCCTGTAAGATGCATGTTTCAGCTGGTCTTCATGCCTGTTATTATTCATTAATCATCATCATCCTAATACTGTTTAAATCTCACTACAGAGACCTGTTTCTGCTCCACGGAATGAATAACGTTAGCTGAGGAAAACAGAAACGATACCGTCTTTATCAGAGTCATTATCAGGAAGCTGAAGAGGTTTCCTCCTGGTCTCCTCGTGGTAGAAAACTGTCCATGTCCCAGAGCGGAGGTTGAAAGCAGGTAATGTAACCACATTCACCCTTACTGTTTTGATACCGTTGACCACGCAACGCACGGGAGCCGCAGAGGGACATGAGAGAAAATGCGTTTCCTATTTTTTTTAACCACTAGAGGCGCTGTACAGCAATGTTTCTCAGAGTGGGGGCGTTTATTTGTGTTGTGTTTTTTTGTTTGTTTTTTTTAATATGTTTTGTACGCCTATAAAAGGTCCCATTCATCCATGTTCTATACCACTTAACTTTCATGGTCGCGGGGAACCTGGAGCCTATCGCAGGGAGCATCTGGCACCCTGGACAAATTCACAAGCCCACTCACAGCCTTCCGTGAATGTCTTTGGACTTGGGGAGGAAACTGGAGTACCCGGAGGAAACCCCCACAGCAAGGGGAGAAGATGCAAACTCTGCACACACCCAACCCTGGCAGTGTGAGGTGAACGTGCTAACCACTAAGCCACTTCGTGCCCTCCTATCAAAGGAATTCAATTAATTATTGAGTTCTTGCATTCAAATGAGTGCATTTAGAACGCATTCTAAATAAGTAGGCTTAAAAAAAAACTATTTGGAAACCTAGTACTGGGTCCAGTATGGACTAACCCAGCGGTCACAGACACTATTCCTTGAGATCTAATTTCCTGCAGGTTTCATCGCCAACCAAAATCTAACACGCCTGTTTTAGTTTATCAAGAACTTCTTAAGCCAATGTTTAGATGGTCAGGTGGGTACAATTATGGCTAGAGCTAAAGACTTCAGGAAGTTGGTGGTTGGTGACCACTGGACTAGCCCAACATGAGTTAGGTTGGTGTAGGGCAGGCATTTACAGTAACAGGTCACATTAAACTTAGTTCAATGTCAAGTGGGCCAGAAAAAAAACCCTGTTTACTACACACTGGAAAAAGATTAATAAAGCATCTTCTTGTTGGGCATAGTGGTTAACATGTTTGTCTTGCACCACCGGGCTAGGGGTTTGAATGTGTGCACTGAATTCTCATCATCTCCGCGTGTTTCGGGTTTTCCTCGGGGTTCCTCCCCCAGTCCAAATATTTTTCATTGTGGGCTGACTGGCATTTCCAAATTGTCTGTTGTGTGTGTATGTGTGCGATTATGCCCTTCGATGAGTTGGCACCCAATTCAGTGCATCCTCTGCCTTTTGCCCTGAGTTCACTGGGATAGGCTCCAGGCTTCCCCGTGACCCTGCGTAGGATAAGCTGTATGGAAAATGGATTGATGGGTTTTCTTGTCTCTGGGGTGGTACCGTTCACCTGTAAACATATGGTGTACATTTAAAATTAATTGAACATAATTAGACCTCAATCACTGATGTACATTTAAAGCTTTATTTTAATTGCTAATTAAAGGTACTCAACACGCACCTACCCATGTAGAAAAGATTTCAAATTCAACACTAGTCATCAGTGAAGACATTAGGGCTTTTAAAGATATATGTGTGTGTGTGTGTGTGGGGGGGTGCTCCTCTCTCTCTCTCTCTCTCTCTCTCTCTCTATCTCTCTCTCTCTCTCTTTCTGTTCACAAAAATAAAAACTCATTCACTTCTCTCATTCTCATTCATTCACTTCTCTCATGCTATAGCCTAATGAAAATACACACACCTTTGCGTTTTTTTTCAGGGATCAGCCACTTGAGGGTGCTCTAATTCAAATTTTGGGGGGTAGTGAAGTGGGACTTTCCATTGAAATATTCAGTACACTTCCATACATCCTTTACATTTACATTCACATTACTTCCACTGCTCAATCTCCAATAATGTTATAGTAGCTTAAACACTTTGAATGTCACGTTTAGGTTTCCCAGAAGGAATTATATATTATATAGTTATATATTGTATAACAATAAATGTATTGTATAATTTAATTAGGAGCTAAAGAAAAGGCTAAAGTTCTAAAAACTTTCATAATGTGACCATTTCTTATCCATTTAGAAAAATTACCTAGGAAATACTATTTTTGGACATGGAACATTTACATCATCGGAAATGACACCATTTGTTTCATCTAAAGTGACGAACATTGTTATTAAACAAGTACTTTCATAGTTTCCCTTGCAAAACCAAATTAGTTTGTCAGAGTATTTCAATGACTGTATTTATTCTAACAAAACTCTCTTATTTATTATTTATATTACATTATTTATTTATATCCAGATGAAAAATTGTTGTGATTAGATACTATTCAGCATCATTTAATCTTGAATAGACAAATTTCATAAAGCAGCTTCTTCCAGCTGTGAGGGTATTGGACTTCTAACCATCCATTTTCCATACCGCTTATCCTGCACAAGGTCAAGGGGGAGTCGGGAGCCTATGGCAGAGAATTTGGGGCACAAGCACACCCTGGGTGCTGGATGCCCATCACAGGGTACAAACGTGCACTCATTTCCGCACTATGGGGAAATGCCTTTGGAATCAGCTTACAACACAGGTTTTATAGACTGGGGGAGGAAACCGGAGAACCCAGAGGAAACCCCTGAAGCACGGGGAGAACATGCAAACTCTGTGCACACAGGACAGAGGCAGGATTCAAACCCCCAACCCTGGACGGGCGAGGCAAACATGTTAACCACTAAGCAGTATTGAACTTGTAAAAAAAATTTCTTTCAATTCTGTACTTTTAAAGACAGTTTCCATACTGCTAACTGATTATCATATACTAGTATTACATGTTAGCTACATCATCCATGTAGCTTCAGTACAAAACCAAAGAAGCACAATTTAATCACCAACCATATCATGGCTGACTGACCACATTAGTGGTAAGCTGAAAAATTGTGGATGATTTACGTTTCCCTGTACTGTTGCTGTAATCTTACATCATACCCGCTTATTAATTACGAAAAAGCCTTTTTTTTCTGGAAAGAATTTAAGAACTCTTTAGACAGTAGGCAAAGGATTTTAGACCAGAGCGCTTTAATGCTTAAATCTGATTGGTCAAATAAAGAATTGGTCAACCATCCAGTGACCGTATGCTATAGCTTATTCAAAAAGGATCAGTTTAGCATCAAATCAAGTTCATAAGTGTAGAACATCTATTAACAATCAAGAATGTGCAGTAGCAATGCTACCACCACCATCTTTTAGAAATACACTATATGAGCAAAAGTATGTGGACACCTGACTATTTACATATATTTATTTGGCAGACGCTTTTATCCAAGGCGATTTACAAATGAGGAAATACAATCGAAGCGATATATCAAGCGGAGAACAATACAAGCAGTGCTACCAAACATGATTTTAAGTTGAGTTCTAGAGAAGCAAAGTGCACAGAGTGTACGAGCCAGTGTAAGTGCAGAATTTACTTTTTTTTTTTTTAAATATATGTATGGTGGGGAAAGGGGGGGGGGCGACGACAAGATAGGGGTTAGTTAATTGTTTGTGGAAGAGGTGTGTCTTTAGCCATTTTTTTGAAAAGAGTGACAGATTCTGCTGTCCAAGTTGAGGTTGGAAGTTCGTTCCACCATTGAGGGACAGTCAGTAGGCACTACCAGGCATCGGTCGTTAACGGATCACAGGTTGAGATGGGTGTGAAATGGGTTCTTTTGGGCTGGTTGAAGACGAGGCGTGCTGCTGCATTCTGAATCATCTGAAGGGGTTTGATGGAGCTAGCTGGGAGGCCTGACGATCACACCCATCTGTGCTTGTTGAACGTCCCATTCCAGATCTACTCCCCCCTTTGCTGGTAAAATAACTTCCACTCGTATGGGAAGGCTTTCTACTAGATTTTGGAGCGTGGCTGTGGGGATGTGTGCCCATTCAGCCACAACAATTAGTGAGGACATGAGAAGAGGCCTGGGGTGCAGTTTCGTCCCAAAGGGTAAAATTAATGACTTTTGATCACTTTTGTTTTTTGCAGCATGTTTTATAGTATCGTGTGAACATGCCTAACACACGACCTGTGTAACATAAACATGAAGGGAGATTTCCCTTTTTCAAGTTCAGTAGAGAAAATGAGCCAAAGCACACAAAGTTTCATGCTTTCATGTAACAATTTTAAACAGGTCATCCTGACCTTGACAGAACAACGGTTTCCCGTTATTTATTTATTTATTTATTTGTTTTTTGAATTTCCCAGTCTAAATAAACAAAGCAACTGCCTTCGGGAACGCGGTCACGTGACAGAACTTTGCTCCAATACGATAAGACTGGCGCGTGATATGCAAATGAGCTCCTCCCAAAGGCCCGCGTGCCAACTTGTCTCGGTAGGAGGAAGCTCTTGGGAATTGTTAGCTTTGTAAGTGCTGTAGCCGTTAGCGCGCGCTCCTGTCCCTGTATTTATAATCCGCCGTCTGTGGTGAACATTAACACGCACGAAGCAGTCACAAGCGGGACGAGCGGAGGAGTAAAAAAAAAAACCAAACAAAATCTTTGTTTTGTTTTGAAACCTCCCCCCAGCCCCGCCCCCGCGTGTCCTCCTGCCCTGTTTCTGCATGCACGCGCTGACAGACTCCACAATGCGTTCTGCGCTCGTGCGTCGTCCTCCGCGGCCGGTTAGACGCTGGGACAGTTTTTGAGGAAGCAGATGCGCGTGCTGTGTCTCGAGCCAACGCAGATTTGCGAGTGGAATTTCTCGGGACGGTGTGGATTGTTTGTTTGTTTGTTTGTTTGTTTGTTTGTTTGAGAGGGGGAAATGCCCGGCCGGAACAGGTACAACCTGGTGGACGACGCGGCGGATTCGCGCGTGCCGCTTCACAACGACGAGGCGTTTCAGCACGGCATTCACTTCCAAGCCAAGGTGAAATCACCGGATACAGCTGCACCGTGTGCTCGTGTGGAGTCAAACTTACTGCTGATCTTTCATTCTTTTCAATATTTCAAAAGTAACTTGAGCAGGATTCGATCTTGGCCACGATTATTCCTTATTGTAGTTTTATATGCAATGATTTGGGTCTTTTATATGTAGATTAAATCCTAGCACACTTCGTTTAAGGTTAGTCTTAAGGTTAAAACTAACAATCCAGACCTGGAAAAAAATGGTCAAACATTATTATTATTATTATTATTATTAGACAAAAAGGGTATCCTGCTGACAAAGTAAGACCCAGGAACCCTTCCATGACCCTTTCCTTATGTTCTGTACTGATGCACTGTCCCTAATGCTGATCCCATTTCTCATTTGCCCCTGTCCTGATCTCTAACTCCCAAACCACAGGATAGATACACCTGATATCATGCGATCAGTCGGGGCACAATGCACCGTCCTGAGATACGGCGGTCACAAGTTTTTGAAAGCAACACTGCCGGCAGTTTGTGGGCAAACCTTACCGTCACACCCGTACGTTTGCCTTCGAGGTTGGCGGCACGGAATTGTCTAGAATGGTTTGGGATGCTGCAACATTACAGTTTCCCTTCACTGAGACTAAGAGACCCAAACCTGTTCCAGCACGACGATGCCCCTGTGCACAAAGCCAAGATTAGGAGTAGAAGAACTCGAGTGTCCTGCACAGAGCCCTGACCTCAAACCCACAAATTCCCAAATCCCCACAGCCATGCTCTAAAATCTAGTGGAAAGCCTTCCCAGAAGAGTTGGAGGTTATTATAAAGGCGGACTTCATCTGGAATGGGATTCACATATGGGTGTGATGGTCGGGTGTCCACATACTTTTGGCAATACAGTGTGTGTGTGTGTGTGTGTGTGTGTGTGTGTGTGTGTATATATATATATATATATATATATATGGTGATATTTTTGCCAGATTGTCATGTTCCTCTAGTTTGAGAATCTATTGTGTAACAACATTGACGAAGGCGCTTCAGGTGTAATAATACATCTAGGACACTTTCCTGAGAGCAAATGAGTAACAGTTCAGTGGTTGGAAACATGTACAACATGTTCGTGAACTCAACCGAATCTGTCTGACAGAGCACATCTACCACCTGAGCTGAGCCAACACCTGGGCTACTCTTAACCCGAAACTGAAATGCGCTGGTGTTCTGCCTATTTCAAATACCTTTTAAAGCATTTCATGTGACTCCTTACATGTTGGGTGTGTAGCATAGTGTACCGGGTAGCGTTGCCACCTTGTAGCTTCCTCGGTCGATCCTGAGCTCAGTTTACTGTCCGTGTGGAGTTACTCATATTCTCCAGTGTGTACTGTGTTTCCTCTGGGTTCTCCCGTTTCCTCCCAGCGTGCCAATACGTGCACTGGCTACACCAGATTACCCGTAGGTGTGAATGTGTGTGTGTATCGTGACTCAGTATGACAGTGTATTCCCAACTCATGCCCGGTGTTCCCGAAACAGGCTTCTGGATCTGCTGCGACCCTGACCAGGATAAGCCGTTGGTTGTGCCGCACAAATCATGAGCAAAATCGACAATCCAGTGGAAGTGTGTGAGAATAATCATAATAAAATAATAATAAAAGTATTGTTACCAAGTATCAAAACACAAATGTTTCCTTCCTCTACTAGTACACCAAAACCCTTTCTTCGATATGTGCATGACGTATATTAATAATTATTTATATACACCACTGATTATTTCACTGTGTAGCTTTTTTTTTCTAATCTCCACGTTGCTCAGCACCCCAGGAACTGTTTAAGCTCGATATTTTTGGCAAGGGCCTTGTTTAGCTCAAATTCTGCTCGAAGTCAATAGCGTCTTCAGATTTTCCTCCTTTAAACTTTTATCTGTGGGAGGAAAGATGATTTCATGCAGATCCAATACCATTTTTTTTCTTTTGCTGTCGGCAACGATTTAAATAGTTTTGGAGAATGTGGAAAATACGTCTTAAGTGTTTTTTATCCAGAATAGCACAGCAGGTTTTCCCGAATATGACTAAAATCTGCCTGTTGGATATATTTCACATAACGAGACCTTGGAAGTATAACTGATTGTTTGACGTTCATTTGAGGGGAAAAATTTGAATTATGTTGTATGTTGGATTTTTTTGGTCTAAACTGTTTAAAGTGTTTAGAAAGCTTCATCGAGGGTCAAACTCTTTTTTTGGCTTAGTATCTTACAATCACAGAGCTGTTGGGTATAATTTTAAGCACTGTTCGTGTGGGACTAGTTTTCCAAGGGGAGGTTATAGAAATTCGTGTTTCACAGAGGTACTCCTGTCCGAATCTGCCAAGTCTGTGATTTTCCAACACAAAATGTAATTCCCGAACAGTGCGAAAGTCTGTGATTGCCGATGATAAATATATATATATATATATATATATATATATATATATATATATATATATATACTTGTGAGTTTTTCTTGTGAGCATTTTCTGCTTGCTGTGTGCAATTCAGTACGGATGTACTGTAGACGTTTTTTCTACCCGGCTAAGAAAAATCAACAGGAAGAGCCAAATCATGTAAACTGTTAAGTCTGGCCACTGTATCAGTACATCAGTGTCATATGACCATACGCAATGCATGCATCCAGAGCACATGATGTTCTGCAATGCACAAAATGGGCACTGCCACCCACTGTAATAAACACAGAGACGTTCGTCCTGTCCGAATCGGTACATGGAATCACAGACGTCCGGTGATAAGAATTATAACTCAAACTTCGTTTAGAAAACCAGTCCTGTCCGAATAGGAGGAGTACCAAAGTTTGGCGTTATTGTGAATCGTTATTGTCGGGGATATCATTTATCTAAGCTGAGAATGCTTATTTGTGGCATGGAAAAACTTAATGACTTCTTATGTTCCTACTTTTAATCTCCTTGTCAATTAAATTCAGGTTAATTCACATTTATTGGTATTTGTATTACACTTTTTACAAGAATTGCCACTAAGCAGTAGTTTTGATCTGGATCTCTATTGAGCAAGCCAGAAGTGGCATTGGCAAGGAAAAAAAACTGAGATGAAATTAGAAAGAAACCTTGAGAAGAGCCAGACACAAACAGGACCCCTTTTCTGGGTGACAATATAGTGGGATTATAAGTCATTAAACATTGTGATAGTGAGAGGACGAGCAGTATGACATGCTTTAGGACTGTACAGGATGTTGGGTAAGAGCGTATTGACAGTAGAACTCTTGAGATGGTCACAACAGGGATTCTTTAGATTTACAAGTTTGTAGGTTATTATCGCCTGGAGCAGGTAGGTGAATCATAAGTGCAAATAGAGCCAGACAAAGAAGCAGGAGGAACAGAAGCGGAAGAAAAGGGTCAGGGTCATGCTCCCGTGTTGTTTCTGGCAGCTCCGGAGGTTGATAGGAGCCACAGCTGGAGAAGATTGTAAGGATCTGGTACTTCAGGCAACAAAGATTATTAGGTGTGGTAGGAATGTACAGTGGCTTAAACTGATCAGTATGCAAGTGGGGACTCTACCAGGAGCTCGGTTTGTGAATGAAGCTCTCTGTTTACTGGTGAATCTACATCGCTATCCTCTCGAAATAGTCATGATCTGTGGGTAGTGACTGAAAGAATAAGGTCGTGTGTACAGGCAGTTATTCTGCAGGGTTACTGGGAGTACTCTCAGTGATAAAGTGAGGAGTTTGACAATCCGGGAACTGGACTTGACTGAGTGACCCCACTGGCTAGACTTCTTTGTCTGGCTCTATTTGCACTTATGATTCACCTACCTGCTCCAGGCGATAATAACCTACAAACTTGTAAATCTAAAGAATCCCTGTTATGACCATCTCAAGAGTCCTAGGTTAGACCCAGGGATGTCCTGGGAAAAGCAGAAGGATAATGAATGATAAAAGGAAGGGCTAGCTAGAACTTGGCACACACATGAGGACACCCTGGTATATTGGCACCCCATCACTCCACTGTCTCGATCCGTGTATCGATGGTTGAGAGTGAATGTACCGTGAACACTAACAGGAAGGCTATTCCGAGTCACAAAATTAAGCTATGATGGTCTTGTTCCTCCCAACAGCATGGGTTAGCCTGTACTCCAGCCTCATGTTTTTCCTCAAAGTTAAGGCTTGTCATGCAATCAAGAAATCGATAAACCCCCCTGAACTGAAGACGTTGTTGTGTCTGAAAACATAAGGGAGGCGCTTTACGGGGTGGTTGTGGCTCAGGTGGTAGAGCAGGTTGGAGCTTCGATTCCCGGCCCACGTGACTCCACATGCTGGAGTCTCCTTGGGCAAGACACTGAACCCCAAGTTGCTCCCGATGGCGAATTAGCACCTTGCATGGCAGCTCTGCTACCATTGGTGTGTGAGTGAATGGGTGAATGAGACACAGTTTGGGAAAAAAGCCCTATATAAGTGCATACCATTTTCCATTTACTTCTTGACTGTTACCCAAAGCACCGACACTGGAGACGCCTTCCTAAAATGCTAAATAAACATCATCTCAGAGAAAACCTCATACTCACAATTACAAATGTTAAAAAAAAAAAATCTGATTAATTTTCCTACTTGCATTTGTGTTACAGTATATCGGTAGTCTGGATGTCCAGAGACCCAACAGTCGCATGGAGATCGTCGCTGCCATGCGGAGAATCAGAGTAAGTTCACACCCTTGCTGCTGGGTGCAGTTTTTGTTCCTTTGCAGAGGGTGGATTTTGCGGTGTGGCTTCCTCCAGCAGTTGGAGTATGATGATTTAATGAATAAGTAGTTAGGGCAAGAAAATCTTCTACTTCACTGACTCCATGAAAAGCACCTATGAGCATGTACGTGCATGTGTGAGTCGGTGGCTCAGCCCGAACGTCATGCTGCTTAGTGGTGTTTGCTCATTATTGTACTCGAGGGTTTATGCGCACAAAACAAAGCAGTGTGGATAAGTGAGATTACAGCCCAGTGCACTTGCATGCACGCGCTGAAATCTTTCAGAACGGAAAGATGAGGCTATGTTTGGAGCAGAGTTTGTGAAAAATATGGCTGTAGTAGCAGTGTGATTTCTCTTTTTGTTAAAGGGTTTCAAAGCAGCAGCTTTCGAGTTTAATACTATGTCTGTAAGGAATAAAATATGACCAGGTTTGCAGTTTTTCTAGCGAAATAATATCGTACCTTATACGTTTTGTGGGACGTTTGACATGAAAGTCCTCGTGTAGAGTGTTTAATGTAAAACTGTTAACGTATTATAACGTTAATCAACACCCGACCAATTGGATTCCAGAGTTCCTAACGGTGTTGTGGTGTAAATAATTAAACAAGGTCTTTCTGAGTTCCTGAGGTAATAGTCCCAATTAAAAGAAAGAAAAAAATTGATGTCATGCAAATTATACACTAGTGTTCCCACATGCTGGGTGATGTGATATTCTACGTTAATACCACGTTTATTATGCCCAGCATAGATGAGACTGTTCTAGAAACACGGTTGTGAAGCTGCACCTGGGGGTCGAGGCACTGTGTACCGTGCTGATAATTTTTCTCCATGTGTTGTCTATTCTTTTCTTCTTTCCCTTTCTGCTGTTCTCTTCCCCTCGGTTTATCTGTCACAGTGAAAGACACCTCGGTGTTGATTGGCTTGGATTTTGCCGCTTGATTGTGTGTCTCTGCTTGGTGTATGTGTGTGTTTGTGTTGCTTGTTAACCTCAGAGAAGATGACAGGAGATCACGGGGATATTGACCTGAAGATTTTGTCCTCTACCTTTCATCCTATTCTATATCCTTGTCATTGAGAGAGTGAACTCTGTGGTCAGTAAGGCTCCACGTAGATTAGTCTGCTGCGCAAAGGCATTATGACCGGTAAAAACCATACACAAAAAAAACCATAACGTTGCCGTCAGAGAGAAATAATAGAAGGCTTAGACTTGAGTGCTTAATGATGTTTGTCTCTGCTGATGTTTTCTAGGTTGCTGTGATGGGAATGTCTCTGTTCTGTCTTTCCTCTCTCTCTCTCTCTCTCTCTGTCTCTCTCCCCCCTTTTCAGGCCTGAAAATTGGGTATGCAGACAAGATTTCGATTCCCACTTGCTCTTTGTGTGTGTGCGTGTGTACCTACTGATCTGAATACTAAGTCACTGATATACCTACTTGAAAGTTATTTACCACAGATTAGTTTAAATTTTGTCACAGAGGAATAAAAATGGCTTGATAAAGAGTCTTAATTTTGAAGAAATAGGGACAGTTAAGTTGGACGACGTTCAGGACATGCTATGTATACATGCGCACTACAGTCAGGCGCTAAAGTTTGCATCCCATGTTGTTTTTAAATGTAAATGAGAGAAAAAAGTACCCACCCCATAATACCATATTCCAAAAATGGTGGTGGTGGTGGTGGGGGGGGCATCATTTATTTCAGTGATTAGCGCTGATCAATGCCCTGAGCTGACAGGTTTTTAGCAAGGAAACACCCTGTCTAACTTTACATTTATAAACTAATCTGTTTCTGGAAAAACAACATTAGTGACATTTTATCAAAGACATACACGTATATGATGGGTAAGGTGTGACTTTGATCATCAGCATCATCCACATCCGTTTCACCCGAGGTAAATGTCACTGGTGGCATTTGATAAACACGAGCCTCATCATTTCTCCTGACTGATCGTTGTTGGGCAAATATGTATGACATTAAGCTTTGATCTGTCTGATTCTGTTCCATTTTGTAAATGGGATAGACCAAGATGAGAGCCAGTCAGAACATAGCTGGATGAGCTCCAATGCTGCGCAATATGTACGGTGCTGCACAAAATCTGTCCTTTACAAAGAAACATGGATTTACTGTAATGAGAGACGGAGTATACTCGTGGATGAATTACTTCTAGTAACAGTCATATTTATTGGTCATATAAGACTCTACCCACCCAACCTTTTATCTCTTGACCGTATCCACCGACGTACCTTTGATCCCCTAACTTTAACCACCCACCCAACCAACCATCGATCCCCTGAAAAATGCCAACCAGCCCATTCTTCGAACCCTTGACCCCACCCACCCACCCAATCTTCAGTCCCCTGACCCCACCTGCCCAACCAACCTGCGGTCCCCTGACCCTCTCCGTCCACCCAACCTTCAGTCCCCTGACTATACCCACCCACACCAAATTTTGGCCCCCTGACTAAACCCACCCACCCACCACTGGTCCGCACCCACCCACCACTGGTCCGCACCCACCCAAACTTCAGTCTAGACGCGTCAGCATAGACGCCCTATTGTAATTGTTTTCTTCTTCTTCTTGTTTTTCTTTTTATACTACTGCTACTACTTCCTCATTGGAATTTATGGTAGCCCATATAATGCCTTGCACTCTTTTTATGAAATTTGGCACAGCGATAGAAGACAGTCTCATGTTTTTTTGTACTCCGTGATGCCAACATGAGTAACCTAGATGGTAATAATCAAATTTGGGGCATCACAGAACATTTTATTCATCTCAGTTAGATTTCCTAGTTTAGATTGCAGCCATGAAAAAGGATTACTGCTAGGCGAGTTCTTTGTAATGTTAGATAGTTGATTTTAAATTAAATGAATTAGTTTCCTTGTATTGAGTAAGTTGCAAGTGAGAAATTAAAATAGTTTTTGTTGTGCCAGAATTAGTCATTGTCAATGACCTATAGCAGCTGATCATCAAGAATAGCATACTGGGTAAGCGCTGTTATTTTCACTGCCACACAGCATTGTTTGTCATTTTTCACTCGTAGCTTGCATTTGCTGCAGAATCTGTTTCTCCTGTGTGCTGCTAGATTTATGTTTTACAGCTTGTCCCCTAGGTTTTCAGCGGACTTGGCTTAGGCACTGACAGCGGGTGGGTTTTTTTTTCTTGTTGTTTAAATAAAATAAATGCTTCATTTATTCTTTGCTTAGGTTTGCCTTATCAACGGCTTGCAACTTGCTTATCCGAGCTAATGGCTGTAACTACCATCCCGAGGTGACGGTACAGAAAATGATCCGATTGGCTGTTGGATTAGTTTGGCGATGAGCATCTCATACGCACGGCAGTGGTACTTTCTGTGTGTGAGACGGTCTGCGACCCGTTCACAGCTCACGCGCAGAGCGAGAACAAGTACAGTGGAAGGCGGACGTGAAGCTGAGGAGGGGATTATCGCTAAACGAGGAGCTACCTCTACAACCCGGAGTAACAATCTGGTTCCAGAAAATCAGTTTTACTTTTAGATCAATGTTTGTGTTTCTGAGGCTCTCAAGACTGCATGCAGCGTTCACTTGTAGCCAAAATCAGTGGCGAATGGCACTATGTTTATATCGTCACTGATATCGTTATCGCAATAAATACCAGAAAACAACGTGATATAGTTTTAAGTCCATATTGCCAATCCCTAATCCAAATCTAAATGTGCATTAAAAGAAGGACATTGCCAGGCTCTGTAATGTTGTATATCAAGGCTTGATAGACCACATAGTAATTCACTAAAAACAACTACAAATTAGCTTAACGCCACAATGTTTAGTACACTTGAGTCATGGCTAGGGTTATGTCTGGAATGCGAGCAGCCATGTTATAGTGGTTTTGCAAAGATATATTATGCAGTAAACAGCTATTAGATATATTATGGTTGCAGATAGCTTGCTTTTAGAAGGATGGTGTTAATGAATGGTGTGAATGGTGTCCTTGCAGCTTTGGCAACCTGACACATATTTCACAAGAGTAATTGCAGGTATCCTAGTCGTAAGATTTACCTGGGATACTGGGCCAAGACATAGTCTATTTTCAAAACCTGATGGCATCTTAATTTGGCGTGAAGTGTTGTTACAGTATCAGATCCCCGCTTCTGGTGCTCTGCATGTGGATTCAAGGTTAAACGGCAAATGCGTTCTTCTTTTAACAAGTAATGAAGAAAATGTTAAGAACATGACGTTTGGGACCGTATAAAAAGTGTCTCGTAGGTAGTGGGCCTGTCCGCTAATAGGCTAATCATTCACCAACTTTAATGTTAGAGTTGCAAACCAAATGACAGTCTTGGAAATAGTTGCAGTTGGAATCAAAAGTATTCAACCCCCATTGCAAATCAGGTTTAATGTCAAAATGTACTGAAAATGCGACATAACGATTTCTCCAGTTTCAAAATTATTCAACCCCTTCATGGCAAGCATCTTTAGTACTTTGTAGAGCACCCTTATGCTGTTATGACCTGCTGCAAACGAGATGCAGATCTTCTGGCAGCATTCCTGAGGGACCTCAGCACATTCCTCATGAGCAATGGTCTCCAGTTCAGTAATATTCTTGGGTTTGCGCCTTCTTCAAATCCCACCAGAGATTTTCTATGGGATTCAAGTCAGGTGGCTGTGATGGCCCTGTAGAATCTATCAGGACGTTTTCTGCACCCAAGCCTTGGTGGAATTTGATGCATGCTTGAGATCATTATTCTGTATGAAAGTCCAATGAGGCCCAAGCTTCAGCTTCCTCACAGACGGCATAACGCTTTCCCCTTAGGATTTCCAATCAGGTGGCAGCAGCACAGTGCGTAACGTCCTGCAGATTCAGGTCAAACATCAGAACGAGGGGAAAAAGTGTGATGTCTGTGACTTTAACCATAGCATGATTGATTGTTTCCGACAGGCTGGTTTGAGTATTTCTGAAACTTGTATGCAAGACAGGTGTTAGTCAAGAACACACTGATTTCACCGCATCCTGTTTTTGCGCCATTGGCAAATATGATTATAAACATGATGATTGGATTAAACTTTGGAAGATTAGTGAGAGGGGGAAAAAACCAGTATGGTGGACTTTGAGCCAGTCATAACTATTGGAGTTGTCATGACTTAAGGAATCATGGAATGATGAGCCTGTGACAATTGGTCAAGAGTTATGGGCAAAATTTGGCTTGTTGCAGGCACACTCCAAAAAAGTGTGGTGGTGGTTTTTTTTTTTTTTTTTAATCTTGATACTATGCAAAATCAGTGTTCCAAAATTCCAAACAGCATGTGAACAGATTTAAGGGTTGCCACAGAAAATCACAATAGGCCTCCTGCGTCAATGCTTGGACCCCCAGAGCAGCTTTGGAAAACAGCTGCTTAGACCTTTTTAAGAATTGGAGAGACTTTGCAAAACGAACACACAATGTTTGACACCCCAAAGCTAGAGATTCATATTTTATTGTGTGTTTGTCTTTGTCTGCGATTCCTGTGGAAATGGGTCACCTTGTTACATAAGCGTAAGCATCACTCTCATAAACATGAGAATATAATACTATTGCACAGATGTGTGTGAGTATGTGTGACCAGCATTCATGCCAACATTTATTAAGAAATCCTAGACTAATTGGGATATTCCCGAAGCTTTTGGACATAGCGTTACTTACTCTAAATGTGTGTTAGTCATATGTCTGTTTTTCAGGTCCTTTATAGCAAAGTTTGAAACTGATGTGATATCCACCATAATCTTACTTCTTTTCATCGTTTACATGACCTCATAATATAAGTCAGTAATGTTATGTTCATGAGACAGTGGTGTTGCAGGACAGGTATTAGGTGAGTACATCTTGTGTTGTGTTTAGCCTCCTAACAATAACAGTAATCATGCATTATTGCACACTCGGGTTACGTCCTCAAATATTCACCAACATAACAGTGATCACGCTTAAGACTACGGAATAAAGTACATCCTACATTATCACGTTCATGTTTTCTATATTAAGTAAGGAATAAAAGGTGACCGGGTGTGCTGTTGTAGGATGTCGTGGTTCATGTTAAGCTATTGGCACTCAGAAGTGGATTATTTTCTTAAAACAGTGGTGTATTCCTCGTATATCACAGCCAACGATTACAACTTTTCACTTATTAATGAATGTGGAGGACGACTCGGGAGACAGGAGGAATTAAAAAACCCCCCAAAAAAACAGAGGAGGGTCCGTCACGGACTTGTGGCTTTCGCTCCGCCAACTATGTCTCTCTCTCTCTCTCTCTCTCTCTCTCTCTCTCTCTCTCTCTCTCTCTCTTTTGTTTTGGCATTCACTGAAAGCAGAAAGAGGCACAAATAAGTAAACTGCACGTAATGAGCCACAGGCGAGGATCATCATGCATCACCTGCCGGTTCAACCCAGCTCTTCTCCGTCCACAGCTGACGCCACGGAATATCATGCTTTTTCACATTTATAATTACATTTAATGTGGCAGAAGGTTCCTGAACCACATGGGTTCCTGTTACCGCTCTAACGATCTTATAGCAGCTATAAACGGGATACGTTTAGAAGACTAAGAGCAAAAGAATAAGACGACGAAATGCAGCTCATCATGTTACTAAGAAACTGTGTAAGCCCTCCGTCATGAAGACTCTCATGGGGGGAAAACTTAATGAGCGTTAAAATGTGCCGACACTAGAGACTCCTTTCATAAAAGTTTACAAAGAACTTCATTTTAGCGATTATTTGTTGTTTTGTTTTTCTTTGTTAATAAACATGCTGTTGACTAAGATTACGGTCAGTGTCCACCATACAATTCTTGGTGAACGAGCTGTTACTATGGAAACCATAACGTATTTATACGACAGTATTATTTTAAGAAAAGGAAATAATTTTTGTTACAGCTGGACCTAGAACACTTTCTGATTCGATAATTAAACATGACTCTGGTATGAATACATTTAGTATGGCCATTCCTGCTAGGCTTTTTTCAGAGATTGGGAAAAACAGAAGAGGGATGTAAGCTGAGAGAGGAGCGTGGGGGGTTGGACTGGACTGGACTGAAAGGAACTGGGGTCGCTGAAAGAAAGAAAGGGCTCATTGTTGTGCACTGAACCATGGGCTGATGCATAGTGGTGGCCTATATGAGCTCTCCATCCTATCCTCAATCTGTTGAGTCCTCAAAACGCCACTCATCATGTGCACAGTGGGCTCTCCACACTGCTGCGCTCGGGTAGATGAAATGAACAGATTCTAAGGTTTAACGAAGACCATGTCCCAGTCAGCACTTCTGTTTTTTGATCTTGTGTCTCAGCTGTTTATTTCTGGAAGGAGTCTCCAGTTTCAGCACTTTGTAACAATCAGAGGTAAAGCTGTAACTTTCCAATAGAGGGCGATAACAGAACTATCGTTTATCAGCAAAAATCCACACCAGTAGTCACGTCCGTTGTGTTATCGGCTGAGGAGGTTCGCTGTCATTGTACAGCACGAGAGCGGCCTCTAGAGGAGAAATAAAAACTGTCCCTGACACATTTTGTTGTGTGATTTGAAGTGGTTTTTAATTCATTTTTGGATGTCAGTATTTTTGTTTGTTATTTGGAGCATATTTTATTTAGTTTAATATATGTTAATAGGGAATATATATATATATATAATATATATATATATATAATTATTATTAATACATTTATTCCATTTTTAAAAAAGTACATTACATTTTCATGGTACAGTCAGTACTGTATTTTTGTAATAAAGTTCAGCATTGTTTTACTTTGTGTTATATTTTAATTCAGTATCAGTTTTAAAAACTATCGGTTGAGTAATCGGTTATCGGCAGGTACTTGGTTATCGGTATCGGTAAAAACCCTATGGGTTGACCTCTACTTTCCAACTCAGGGGAGTCTTCTTTGCTTTCTTCAACAGAGAGAAGAAATAAAGAGGCAGGTAATGTAAGTTTGTTTCCTGTACATTACATACTTTTTCACTAGTCTGTGCATGCAAATTTATACATTTACATGGACTGAATCATACGAAACATAGTTTTATAAACTTCAGGTTTTAATGGAGCGTATTTGTTTGCTATGCTAGTTGACTTTCCTCGATACCACTTGGTGGTATCGAGGAAAGGGAACATTGTATATGGCAAAATATTTAAATGATGGCTTGAACAAAAGTTGCTTTAACATAGAGGTAGTGTTGTATGTAATATATTGCCAAATGTAATTAAAAATTATTACACCATGCTGTATTCTATTGATTCTGGTAAAAGAGGACAAAATGAGCATTTTCATTTGCTGACATTTGCCTACCTTTCGTAGTTGGATGAATGCTTGAAAGTATTCTTCACAGTACTGCACACACACTTCACCATCTCCTCGACTAGGAACTTGTGTACAATTTACAAGTACAACTGAAGTACAGGTGCATCTCAAAAAATTAGAATTAAATTACATTAAAATAATTTTTTTTTTAACTCAAAAGACCTGCCATGGTTTCCCGAGCCTTTAATCTCTTGGGCTGGTTCAGTACACACACACAATCACGGGGAAGATGGAAGTAAACACTTCATTTAATTTGGAAATCAAGGGCCCAGAGTCTGGAGGAAGATCGAAGAGGAGCAGAATCCACATTGCTTGAAGTCCAGTGTGAAGTTTCCACAATAAGTGATGATTTGAGGTGCCGTGTCATCCGCTGTTGTTGGTCCACTTCGTCTTCTCAAGTCGAGAGTTGATGCAGCGTCTACCAGGAGATTTTAGATCACTTCATGCTTCCATCTGCTGACGAGCTTTATGGAGATGCTGATTTCCTTTTCCAGCAGGACTCTGTACCTGCCCACAGTGCCAAAACTATTAGTAACTGGTTTGTTGACCATGGTGTTACCGTGCTCGATTTTCCAGCCAACTCGCCTGTCCTGAACCCCATAGAGAATCTGAGAGAGACACTAGACCCAACAATACAGACGAGCTGAAGGCCGCTATCAAAGCAACCCGGGCTTCCCGAACACCTCAGCAGTGTCACAGGCTGATCGCCTCTAAGCCACGCCGCACTGATGCAGTAATTCATGCTGAAGGATTAAAGCCACGACCGAGTATTGAGTGCATAAATTAACATACTTTTCAGAAGGTCGACATTTCTGTATGATAAGTCCTTTAGTCTAATATTTTGAGATACTGGATTTTTGATTTCCATGAGCTGTCATCAAGATGAAAACAAAAAAAAATATTGCAATATTTCACTTTGTTTAATTAATCTAGAATATATGAAAGTTTCACATTTTGAGTTAAGTTACGGAAAAAAACCTAACTTTCCCACGATATTCATATGTTTTTTTTAGATGCATCTGTATATTTAATGATGTAATATTACACTAGTGGTTATCCAGAAGCAGGCTGAATCAAACCGCCATGTGTCTGTCTCTCATATTTAGTGAGCGAATGAATGCAGCAGGGACCCGCCCTCTTTCTTTCTGCTTTCTCTCTTTCACATTTAAGGGTCACTTCAGACCGAGTTAACCAGTAATATGAGGCCCCTTGTGTCCTATCACCATAGCAACGCCCTGTCCCTGCAAAACATGCTCTGCAAGTGTGTGGGTGTGCGTTTGGGGCGGGTGCTATGAGTGTGTATATGTGCCCAAGTGCTACAAAGGCTAAAAAACAAAAGATGCTTAAGAAGGTGAGAGAGAGAGAGAGAGAGAGAGAGAGAGAGAGAGGTAACAAACTGCAGAACAGTGAGAGAAAGTGTGAGAAAGCCACCGAGAACAGCAAGAGGGAGGGAGGGATGGAAAACAGTGAGAATAGAAACAGGATGGATATTAGAGAGAGAGAGAGAGAGAGAGGTAGAGAGAGATATGAGGCTGGTGACCTGCTTCTCTCACGCTGTTTATACATCATCAAAAAATCACTTTTCCTCTACATCAGTTTACCCAGACTCTGTTGTATTTTTCCCCCACTTGCTATATTTTTCTTCACTTTTTCACATCTCTCTCTTTTTTTTTATGTGTGTGATAAGTTTCATGATACACTTGGTATCGCTAAGTCAGAATTCTTGTGAATTCTTACGATTGGATAGTCCTTCCTCTGAGGCATGTGCTCATTCAACACATCTCAGGGCAGCTGAACACACTCGGAGGAGATACTTCGCGCACTCTACTGTACACATGACTCAAAGTTACCTGCAGTTGGTTAGTGTTGCTGTGACAGTGGAGAGCAATGCAGAGAGCAGGACATTTACATTTACAAATGAGAAAATGAGACTTACAAATGAGAAAATACACGCAAACACATTTACACTTTCTTTGGATTCCTGGCCAGGCGTGGCTGTGGCATCAGCAGGATTTGAACGTTGCTCATCTTTTCACATCAGATGACATCACTTTTATAAACATAGGTGCATCGGGTTCATTTGTATGTCATTTTGTTTCTTCTTGCCTAGATTTAGCTTGATTTTATGCTTATGGATGGTTCCCAGCTGTTTGCAACAGTCAATTTTTCACCACAGGAAGGCCTTTGGGATGGAGGACATTCTTGGTAAAATGACGAGCTGCGTGGTTTTTGTTTTTGTTTTGTCCTTTTTGTCTTATTAAATTCAATAGAGGGGTAAAAAGGCGAGGCTGGTGTGCGAATGATTATAACCTGTATACCAGGAGCTTGCTTGTTTCTCAGACGTCCTACAATGTTAAACGTAACGAGTTTTGCATGAGAAAATGTCAAATCTAGACACCATCATGCTGGTCAGTAGCGGGAGACAGATGTGTATAATGATTCTCTGGACCAAGCCGAACACTTCGTTCATGTCTGTACTCACTGATGGAGTGGGAATTAGGGGGGCGTCCAAGATTTCCCATTATGTGTCTATGGGGTCGGAGTAATGCCATTTTATGTACATTTCCGGCCACAATTCCGAAACGCAACGTGTATACGCCAGGTCTGCTCGCAAAGACGCACGAGAGGATATGTGATACGAGCATGTCAGCCGAACGATGTCCTAACTGTGACACACGTGTTTTATTCCCCATTCATTCTCTATGAGAGGAAACCGTGCAACTTTTTGGTCCGCAGTTCGAACATCGTAAGCCAGATCGATTATAAAAATCCTAGCACAGCTCTCCTCAATAATCTGGTCGATTTGAGCCCTCGTTCATGACCGTAGCACAAAATATGCAGGACGAATTACGTGCCAAGTTTTTGTTTGGAAGAAGAGTAATAAGTATGTACTGATGTACTGATAAAAATCGCTGTGGTTTAAGAGGAGGAAAGCACTCTTGGACGTGCTGTTGGAAAAATAATCGAGTTCGGGTCACCAGTAGAAGGCCACATCACACCATTATTGGGTTGATTAAAAAAATATATATATATCGATTTTATTCCTTACTTAAATGATACGTAGTGTCATAAAACAAAAAGTGAGATTCAAATCTTCAGACTTATTTTCTAGTATCATGTTTCATATCTGTTATCTGATTTGAAGCAGAATGTGGGATTTTCAATTCAGTTCAAATAAATAAAATTGAATTGAAATTAAACACTCCAGGTGCTTTAAAGTGCAAAAATATTTATTATAACGTTTATTCTGACAGTCCCGGTAGATATTTAGTTTAAATGATTCTTTGGAAAAGCCTCAGCCTGTATACAGTTTTGTCATTTCATAGCTACATACACACACACACACACACACACACACACACACACACACACACACACACACGCTAGTATTATATCTGATTGTTGAGCAAACATTGAGCTACAATGCTGAAACAGCTTCATTATTAAGCAGGTTTGCTTATAGGTTCCAAGAGGCCTTTGTTTGCTAAGTGGGCGTTTGCTGTTCGTCTGTAATGTGTTTTCTGTAAAAGTTACACGCACAGCCGGGTTCTGTTCAGCCCGTATAAGGTGAATGACTAACTCTTTATTTTGAAATCTTTCAATTCTGCCAGTCACATAGAGGATTGTTCACCGCCCTCGAGTTCTGATAACTTTTATATACTCGCGTGCACTAAAAGACCAGAGGAAGGAGATCGTAGTACTCTAAGTGATGAAATAGCTTGGGACACACACGCACAAAGTGCTTGCCACCTCAGAAAGCCAAAATCGATAGCAGTCGTGTACTTCAGAGAGCTTCTGTCTGCTCAGGACTCATCAGCTGCTCACTGACTGTAAAGAAAATGTGTGTATGGGAAGGTTGTCGGCAAATCTAGTTTTTTAATCTGTGTCTTTTGTGCGTTTGAACTAACTATATTGCGTTAAAACTCACGATCTTTTGTAGCTAATCATGTTTATACCACACTATACTGAAATTCTTATTTCTGGTGCATTCAGATCCCATTCTGACCTTTTGACACTCGAAACTTGGTCATTGTCTGTCCTTGAGACGCTACAAGCTGATTTAAAGTTCGCCACTGTGTGTTTAATTGGTTGGACATGACCTACATCTCACAGTATCAAAGCAAAAACAACAAGCCATGATGCCGAAGCAACTGCCTGCGGATAATTAGATGGATGGATGATTAGAGAGATGGATTGTTGATTGGATGGATGGATGATTAGAGAGGTGGATGGATGATTGGACATATGGATAGATGATTAGATGGGTGAATGGTTAAATAGATTGACGAATGAAAGGACAGCTGGATGGATGATTAGTTGGATGGATGGATGATTGGATAGATATGATGAGAGATCAATAGGATAGAGGAATAGAACAGAAGGATGGATTGGATAAGATAGCATAGGATTAGATAAGATATGATGGAAAGATGGATGGATTGGATAAGATATGATGGAAAGATGGATAGATAGAAGGATTGATGTTATAATGACAATCCTATGAATAAGTACACTCAATGGCAATAAAATTTTATTTATTTATTTATTTATTATTATTATTATTTTGACATATTTGGAAAGCAAACATTTGATCATCTTTGAAACAGTACCTATTAATAAAGTTGCTTTTTTACAAAAAGGAAAAGTAGCTTTTTATTCAGTTATTCAACAGAAATATCAATAGATGTGATATTCTTCTGTGGAAGTAAATCCTTGGCCTCAGAAGCCAACCCCTTTAGCAGAGATCACTTCTTGTAGGCGTTTTACATGATTGTCCACCAGGCTTGCTGGAATTTTTGACCACTCTTCCATGAAGTATTCTTTCTGTTGCAAGTATTCTTTCAGCTCTTGCATGTACTGCTCGTTTCAACATTTCAAGGATACTAGCAGATCCTGTGATTTAAATTTTGGGGTTCTTGGAACAGGGGCGCACGGTGGCTTAGTGGTTAGCACGTTTGCCTCACACCTCCAGGGTCCAGGGTTCGAAGTTTGCATGTTCTCCCCGTGCTGCGGGGGTTTCCTCCGGGTACTCCGGTTTCCTCCCCCAGTTCAAAGACATGCATTGGTAGGTTGGTAAATTGTCCAGAGTGTATGATAGTGTATGTGTGAGTGTGTATGTGATTGTGCTCTGCGATGGACTGGCCTTATGTACCCCGCCTTGTGCCCGATGATTCCTGGGATAGGCTCCAGGTTCCCCGCGACCCTGAAGAAGGAATAAGCGGTTGAAGATGGATGGATGGTTCTTGGAACAGACGGTCTGCTTCTGGGCTGAATTTGCTGGGACAGCAGTCCTGGACAAATTAGCAGTCGTTTGAAATCTGCGCCACTTGTAGATGATTTTCCTTACACTGGAATGATGTATTTCAAATTTTTTTTCTGAAGACCCTACAGAACGCCTTAGATCTTGGCATGATGACTCCGCATACCTCAGTAACAAAGGGAACCCCAGTCACTAGATATGAGCGGGGTATAAAGAAGACAAGTTACACCTGCACTCCGTAAACAGGTTATAATCACTGGCATCACATCTTCAACACCGGATTCTAATTTTAAGGATTTGAGGGTGTGATACTTTTTCCATGTGACTGATCTGTGTGTGTGGGGTTTTTTTTTGTTAATTTAAATTGTGATAATGACTACAAAATGTTCCTTTTATGTATAATTTGATAGATTGTATCACCTTTATTAATAGGCACTGTTTCAAAGAGGACCAAATGTTTGCTTGTCCAAATATGTTAAAAACAAACAAACAAAAACCAATTTCCATGGGTGTACTCCCACTGGGGTGAAATTCATGTGGAAATCCTGATCAGACAGACACTAGACACTTCTCACAGCATGTCCCATTCAGGGTGTTACCCACAGATGCATCCAGCACTAATATACTGTCATGTTGCCAAATATCCAACTCGAAGATAGTGTATAGCTCTTGCTTTCGTTGTGAACTTTTCAGTTCCCTTTTCGGCTGGATGTGCTCTGTTTCGCCTCGTGGTGGAACATCAGTCTGGGAGAAGTCCTCCAAAAAAAAAGAGGAAGACTCCAGTGTGCTTGTCCAAGGTTTACTTGGAAAAAGAAATACACTAGGCATAAAAAAGAGAGAGCTAATGCAATTTAACCTGACAAGTTCTTTAGTGAATGCTTTAATTATGCATTAATACAGAAGAAGGCTCTTCATACTGTATCTATAGATTGGACAGAAAGAGGGAAAAAAAGCAAGGAAGTGCTTGAATTCCTGAGCAAGTGATTTGACTTGGTGTGTATATAGTCCTGGTCCTCTCTGAATCACTTGACTGTATCTGCTTACGTCACAAGTCAGTTTAGTTGTGACATTTTATGTAGGGATGCCTTATTTTTATTGTATTTTACGTTTACATACGGTATACGATCACTTGGGTAATATCATCACACCTCTGGGGTCAGTTTGCAGCTCTTTGACTTCACACTCCACGTGTTACAAGGACATTCGTCTTTTCAAAGCGACAGATTTTAACTCTGTTTTTATAAAGAAGCCAAAGAACCGAGTCTCCTCTGTGGTCTCGGGAATCCTACACACACACACACACACACACTAACACACACAGTTTGACTTGCTGAACACCACCTGCTTTGGATCGTGCAAACAAGTTTGTTTTTCAGTTATTTTTACTGCATCTCCTATTTAACGTCTATCACCATGCCGGAGTTAATGATGATGTAGGGTGGAAAAAGGCAAAGGCCAAATTTCCCCTCAGGAACACTTCAAGTGTTGGCGCTTTCTCACCAAACATGCGTGTGTTCTTTCGGTGTTCTGCGGTTTACGTAAGCACAGCACTGCTGGGAAATGTTCTTGCATTACTGAATAAATGAGAATTCTGTTTACCTGCCTGACACGGAGCTGCGATTTCAGCGACAGTGCGACAAACATTTGAACCGAGATGTTCTTAACTCTATGCAAAATGAATCGACACACTGACCGATTGCCAGAACTGTCGGTTATTGGCAAAGACCCAGAGCGATCGTTTTTCCCGGTTACACACCTCCATTGCTGTTATACGGCACGAGAGCGGCCTCTAGACGTGAAACAAAAAAACTATCGCTGACGAATTTTATGATGTTACTAATTTTGTAAGTGTGTTTTTTTTTTTAAACAATTTTCAATGTCTCTAATTTTATTTGTGATTTGGAGTGTTATGGTTTGGTTCAGTTTGGATGTATATCTTTTATTTACTTACATATTTATTAATAGTTAATATATTAATATTTGTTGATTGATTTCTTTTTTAAAAAGTACAGTACATTTTTCATGGTACAGTCAGTAGTGTTTATTTCTGTAATAAGGTTTTTTACTCTGAGTGTACCGCCCAACTTTATTGGTATCTCTAAAATCCACTCGGCATCTAGTAGCTACTGCCATTTCCCGTCGCAAAATAAAACCAAATTACAAGCTACACGTTCGACAACTGGCTGCTAGTTTGAAAATCAGCAAAATTATCTGTAGCTGTTTATCTTCTAGTCATTATATACAAATGTCTTACTGTGTAACTTGTTTTAATGAATATTTATGCAAACTATGTTATTTATTATGTTGATTTGTGAATTTTTTATTTTGTTATGCAAAATATGCCTTAACGTTGTTGAAGTTAAAAATAGCCGTAGGCACAGCGTAAACATCTCTAGTGGACGTTTTTGTAGTAAGTATGTTTATTAGTGGATTAATAATGTTTTCAGTGAGCCACTGCAGTCTTACTGAACCGAAGCGAGCCGTGTTCAGACTTGCGTCCAGCAGCTATGTCGGTATATATGTAGGGCGTGTCGTTCGCGTTCAGAGACGGGTTACGATTAATATATCTCATCCAACGACGTCCTTGTGTAAAAAAAAAAAAAAAAAAAAAAAAAAAATATGCGCACTTTAAAGTAGAGCTGCAACAACTAATCAATACAATTGTTGTCAACAAATCTCATTATGGATTAGTCGGTCTGCGCGTGGCACGGGGGAGATTTACTCATTACGTTGTATGTATTAAGCTGTCTCAAATCACGTACTATACACTTACACTATGCACTATGTACTATGGCCGTCTACTGTATAAATTATAGAAAGGTAATATCGTCTCAAATGGAACACTAGCGTTTTTTTTTTTTTTTTTTAACCGGGAGTATAAGCTGTTTTCTAGTCAACGGCGCATGACGTCATACGCACGTAATTTGACGCCGCTAACTTTAGCAGATGCACAGAGTTACCGACGGTGACTTTCTTCACTTTACTGTTTGTCAATGTTAGCTTTTTATAAAAAAAAAAATATTGCATAATTACTATTATATAATACAAACTTGTATTTTAGTTTATATTATATATAATTATTTATGCATTATTTTTTATGGATGCAAAAAAAAGCACCGAATTAAACTACAGTCCAAAATGAATAATATATATTCTGGCGTGTGTGTTTTGAGTAAAGAGATGATACTATTTATTCATTAATTTATAAGATCATCCATCCATCCATTTTCTGTGCCCCTTATCCTACACAGGGTCGCGGGGAGCCTGAAGCCTATCCCAGAGGACTCGGGGGGCACCCTGGACGGGGCGCCAACCCATCGCAGGGTTGAGACCATCACACACTTATTCGCACACTATGGGCTATTTAGAGATGCCGGTCAGCCTACAATGCATGTCTGAACTGGGGAATGAAACCGGAGTACCCGGAGGAAACCCCCGGAGAAAAGCTCAACATGCAAACTTCGCCCACACAGGGCGGAAGCGGGAATCAAACCCCCAACCCTGGAGATGTGAGACAAACGTGCTAACCACTAAGCCGGCGTGCATTTATAAGATCATATGTATGTGTTTTATGTTGACCTCAATGGCATTCTATAGTCTCCAAACCAGTTCCGGAATTAAATCTTCACTTGACCTTAACTCAACTTGGAAAATGTTGTCCCGGGGTTCGTGCGCGTATGTGTGTGTACGTGTGTGTATTTTTACTTGTTTACCGAGATGTTCATGCAAATGGGAGTGCATTAAATATTTCACAATTTAGTGCACTTGGGCTTGAAGTGAAGACATAAATGTTTTAGCGTTAAATACAATTAAAACCTCCGGGTTCCTTACACTGACTACTGGAGTTTGCTGTACGGTTTATTGTTATATTGAAATACAGAAATGACATCATTATTATGTGCAAATGTTTGGAAAATGTATATTCTCTTTAAATGTAGCCTGTTAATCGTGTTTAAACTGCCATTTTCTCAAATCCATAAATCCATTGTCTGCTCTCCTAATGATCAGGGTTCTGTTCATCCATTTTGCTCCTGTAGAGACTCGTTAAAAAAAACAAAGTGATGCTATTGCTTTTCATTCTAGCATATGGGAGAATATTGGGCAGAATATTACATGCCCAAGCACCATTTCAGTAGAGTGCAGCCTGTTGCCTTGTGCCTAAATCTCCAGAGTTGCAAATCTTCCTTTGTGAAGGTGTAAGAGGGTGAAAAAAAAAAGATCGTTTGACACGTTTAATCAGTGGAGTAATGAGATCAGGCTTGGGTAAATACAGCGAAGGCTGGTCGTGAAATTCGATGGGAGGATGAATTGTGTTATCTGTAACTAGCTCGACAGTGAAACTATTAGGGTTGCGCAATGCATTATATCACAAGATCTCATCGATTGCATAATAATAATGATCTGGGGCGAGCTTATTATGAACACTCACGCAGTCTGTACTTCAAGTTCGTAATGCTGGGTTTAATCTGAATACCAGACATGATGAACAGAAAAGTTGTGACCCTTTTTGTTCAATCTAACAAAATAAAAAGCACTTAACTTACAGTTCTGTTATTTGGGCTTCTGTTTCATTTGTACTTTCATTGGACAAGTTGTGCTTAGTCTTATGAGTTGTCGTTGTTGTCGTCTTCTTCTATCTACTTTTAGTTTCTCCTCCAAAGGCATTTTCGCCCTCAGCCTCAACGGAGATCAAATCTAGTCACCGTTTCACTCCGTGTAATGACCGGACACTGAAGGGCTGCATGGATTTTTTTCTTCTTACGACCGTCGGTGGTGCCGTTGTGCCTGGTTTCACAAAACTCGAAAAGAATCCACTTTAAGACCTTTAAGAACTTTAAACGCGAGCTTTGACGTAAAAGGGAACCGACAGGGTGTTTGTAAGATTCGACATACATTTGTATGTCATTGTCAAGACACTTTTATATAAATTTATTACCACAAGCACTATACCACAAGACCAGGGCTTTCTCATCCTCTCACGCGGGCTTCGGCTGTCACGGCCTGTTCTCGTATCCCGCCTCGTACGCTCTTTAAAAGTACTCGCCGTAGCTCGTTCTCTCGCAGCTTATGAAAGATAGATGGATCAGCCTCGTGCCCCTGCGAAAGAAGGAGCCCGGCTCGGTTCATGTCAGGACCCGACTTGAATAACGAACGTTGCTGTCGTCCATCAGAAAACGGTTTATTCCAGGAAGTGACGCGGTGATTAATCAGAGGCCTGTGGGTCCAGTCAGGGCCAAAACAATATTTGCCAACCAAGGAAATTTTCTGATGACTTATAAATGTGTATCATACGCTTTCAGCACTCCCATGTCTCCTGGAAATCCTGGGAGTCTATTGAATATTAAAGTCATTATCATTGAACTCATTTTATAATAGAAATTGCTGACATTATTATTATTATTATTTAGAATAAATTAGCACATAATAAATGAAAAAAATTGTTATATTTATTATATTATAATTTAAAATGTCACTTTTTAACAGAAAAATAACAATGTAAAAATGAAATGATTGAAAAATGTGCTGGAAATATTGGCGAGGTCCTGTAAAAAATTTAAAGGTTGGCTTATTAATCCACAGAGACCCCATATTTTCTCCAGTCAGCCTCATAAGTATTGGCGCCCTTTGAGATGACAGGCGAAACTGTTCATCTTCAACAAAAAAAAATCATTCTGAGGGGGGGAAAAAAACACTAATTAAAATTTTTTACTTGAAACCACGGTAAAATTGCTAGCACTGCTATAGTGTGTTAAATATATATATTTTTAAACGATCGCCATAAAATAATAGTTCATTTTGTTTGTTTCTTCTTGTTTTACTCATTTCATATACCAGCTAACTGAATATTGTAGAAGGTTTCAGTGTTGGCCTTTTATACTGGATGAGGAAAGATTCGCGTTTCTATATAAAGCTGCGAATTCACACTGTGTAGATACAAATTCTGAGCTGAACAAGTCTCAGTAACTTCGACGCTATTACTCTTGTGAAAATCCTTTTGGCCATTTAATCCTCAAGTGCAGTTCCTTGTTTAAAATGGCTAAAAACTCTTTCCTCTCTCTTAAGCATCATGTTTCTGTCTCGTAGTACGAGTTCAAGGCGAAGAGCATTAAGAAGAAGAAAGTGAACTTGGTGGTCTCGGTGGACGGCGTAAAAGTGATACTTCGGAAGAAACAGAAGGTAAATGGTGTGATTGTTTTTCTTCGCTGAGAATATTTTATGAAATACATGCTGCGATTAAAATACTGCAGAAATGCGTGTTTTACGCCGACTTTTCATACACACAGAGGAAAGAATGGACGTGGGATGAAAGTAAAATGCTGGTGATGCATGACGCGGTGTACAGGTGAGTCGGGTGACTTTGGCAGCTGCTGCAGTTTTATGTATGTATTTGTTTATTTACGGTCTAAATTCTAATTCATAATTAAACTACTCAGATGGGATCAATTTACGGACAAATACTCATCACTTTATTTGGAACACCTCTACATCTGCACATTCATACAATTATCCAGTCAGGAATGCGAAGGTAACTCACATAACCACTGTGCACAGCAGTAGCGAGAAGAAAAGCATCTCAGAATGTACAACACGTAGAACTTCAAGGTGGATGAGCTACAACAACAGAAGACCACACTGGGTTCCACTGTGGCACATGTGGTAGACTGGATTGTGCACTAATCGTAGGGTTGGCAGTTCGATTCCCGGCCTACATGACTCCACAAGTGTCCTTGGGCAAGACACTGAACCCCAAGTTGCTCCCGATGGCAAGTTAGCACCTTGAATGAGAACCGCTAAGGTAAAAAAAAAAACAAACGCTATATAAGTGGAGACCATTTACCATTACCCCTCATTTCAGCCAAGAACAGGAATCTGATTGTACAGCGTTCAATGAAACTGGACAGGTGGAGATCGGAAAAAAAGACCAGCCGATGTTTTTCCAAGCTGATGGAAAACCCGTTTCAGTGACCACCATGGAATCAGATTCCTGTTCTTGTCTGAAATGAGTGGAACCCAGTGTGGCCTTATGGTGTTGAAACTCATCCACCTCAAAGTTCAACGTGTTGTGACTTCTTCTGTGTTAAAATCCCTTTGTCTAAGAAGGAAGTTGGTTATATTTGCGCAATTCCATCGAGATTGCACATATTTCTCTAAACGTGAATATTCCTTTCGAGTTATTGTAATCTGTTCCTGGGTTACTGCCAATCCTGCTGCTTTATCATCCTAGGTTTGCATTCTGTTGCTGTGAAAGTTCCAACACATTAACTAATGGGGATGTTGGCACTTTTTTCAGCAAGTGAAGGAAAATCAGTCATACTCTTTATGTTGCCTGATGGAATCTTATTAAAAATGAAGGTGTGGCCATTCTTTCAGCAGACCAGTGGTATGTGGTTAATTCAGTACCTTCAAGATGCACATTGTTAGGACTTCCAGATGTATCATTCCTATGATTAAGGTGACTCCTGTTGCCAGATCAGAGCACAAATATGTATTAATTCATTCCCATTTTTGTCATATATCGATCAGTTACACCAGCAGGAATTAAAGACAGTTCGCACTGGTTGTCTCTTAATATATACTCTTTGTTCTTTGACAGTTGGTGGTTAAATAGTTTTTAATCCTCACTAACACAATTCATTCATGATTAATAACTGTGCTAGAAAAAGCCTAACTCTTGCTCATTATCTGACATTCTTGGAATAAAAAAATTCAATTTTTGATTAAAAAAATAATCAGGTAATAGATACATAAATAGTTATGTACTGCTAATTATGGCCTTTAAAAAAAACTAGAAAAGCTGAATGCTTGCCTGACGGAGGATGCACAAGCATACTTGACCCTCTTACACTCCAGGTCTGAACCCTGTTCAAATGTTTTTATCTGTATTGAAAAGGCAGATCATACATACACTCTAAAGTACGTGAAGGAGCATGAAATGTTCCGTATGGAGGATGGACAAAGATCTTTCCACAAGGCATTGCAGGAAGAGGCTCATTGCTGATTTTTCTTGAGTGCAGTCTTTACCAAGTATTCGTGGTGGGAGTGCCAATATTTTTGGAACTTGTGTTTTCAGTTATATCTAAATATCATCACTGGATGAAAATGAACTGGATTGAACATAAAGGAAAAATCAGTCCTAAGCACTCTGCCAAGTTATTTTGGCATTCTTCTAAAAAAAAGATATATATATATATTTGTGGATCAATGTAGCCTCAGTGCTTTCTGCTGTAAAGCTTTTTCAGTGTAGATTCCAATCGCCGAGTGCTTTAGTGCACATCTTGTGCTTTTATGTATTTGTCATTTGTTATTTAAAATATAGGCCTTTATATTATATTCTTAGTATTCAGAACATAGTTCATTTAGGATCACAGAACACTTGATCTTTGTATTTGAACTTAATTTGGGCAAAAATTATGATCTTTGTTGATACAAACAGTCACAAGTCTTTCTGTCCCCTTTTCTCTTAGGATATTCTATGTGTCCCATGACTCTCAGGATTTAAAGATTTTTAGCTACATTGCCAGAGATGGGTCCAGCAACACCTTCAGATGCAACGTCTTCAAGTCCAAAAAGAAGGTATTTTGCCATCTGATTTTTCCTTCTTCATGTCTTTATCTAAATGGAATGTAGAGTATTAGGGGGAGGAGAACCCTGAGAACTGCAGGAGTTCTGAAGCTCCCATGGGGTGAGAGCTTGCATAACAAAAGAGATGTAGTTCTGGAGTCGAAGGAAAGACAAAACCTGATTTCAGCGATGGAACTGTGTGTTAGATGACCTCATCTGTATAGAAAGGGGCCAGCGAAGTGATCTTCAGGAGATAGGGAGTGGAATTAATTGCCGGTATGACTCTGCCGGTTTTGGTAAAAGGAAGGTTTGTGAAGCTGGGTGATCAAATGATGAAATAGGAGCTTTATAGTACTGGTGGACTTTTGGGTGGCCTGAGTAGGAGCCTGTTGACTACAGAGTTTCTGCAACAGAAACAGGGTGTAAACTAGGAGTAGTGTATGCTTGACTTCATTCTCTTGTGGGATCAGAAAGAATAAAATGTTGAGGTGGGGGAAGGATGAGTGAAGAGGGATGTGATGTGTGAGGGAGGGGCCGGATGACATGAATGAGGTAGGTTGATTGGGATGAATTGGGGGGTGATAATAAATGAAAGATGGGCTGTGTGAGGGAGGGGTTAGGATGAATGGTGAAGGGGTTGAATGAATTGATTGTGGGGAACAGAGAGGGAACTAGGATGAGTAAAGAGGGATGGGATGAGTGAGGGAGGAGATTGGGATGATAGGGGATTGGGTGGAATGGTGAGGAATGAGGTGGAGGATGGTTAGGAAAGTGGTTAGGATGGATAGGAGAAAGGATTCTGAAGTGAGAGGCAAAGTTTGAATGTATTATGGAGGGTTGGGATGAATGTTGGAAGGGTTGAATGATTGATGGATGTTGATCGTGGTGAACAGAGAGGGGACTGGGATAAGTGACGGCAGAGTTTGGGATGAATAGGGATAGAGGATTGGGTGGAATGTTTAATGAGGTGGAGAGATAAGGAAAGAAGTAAGGATGAATAAGGGAAGGCATTGGGATGACTGAGGGATATGTTTGGGATGAATTATGGAATGATGGGTTTTGGATAATTGGTGGAAAGATTTAACGAATGAGCGAGGTTGATCGCAGTGAACAGGGAACGGGATGGGATGGTTGAAGAGGGATTGGGTGAGTGAGGGAGGAGATTGGGATAAACCGGGATAGAGGAATGGGTGGACTGGTGAATGAGGAGGAGGAATCAGGAAAGCAGTTAGGAAGATTAGGGGAAAAGATTTGAAAGTACGAGGGACAAAGCTTGAATGAACTATGAAGGGATGGATTAGGATAATTGGTGCAAGGGTTGAATGAATGATGGATGTTGATTGTGGTGAACAGAGATGGGTCTGGGATGAGTGAGAAAGAAGATTACGAAGAATGGGAATCGGGGATTGGGTGGAATGGCGAATCAGATGGAAGAATTAGGAAAGTGGTTAGGATTGGTTGGAATGAATTCTGGAGAGATGGGTTTGGGATAATTGGTGGAGCGATTGGATAAATTAGGGACATTGATCACGATCAACACTGAAGGAAATAGGATGGACGAAGAGGGATTAGATGAGTGACGGAGGAGATTGGGATAAGTAAGGATCAATAATTCGGTGGAAAGGTTGAGGAATTAGGAAAGAGGTTAGGAGGATTAGGGGAAAGGATTTGAAAGTATGAGGGACAGGGTTTGAATGAACTATGGAGGGATGGGTTGGGATGAATGTTGGAAGGGTTGAATGAAAGATGGATTTTGATTGTTGTGAACATGGAGGGGACTGGGATCTGAGTTTCCGAATGAAAAACATGTTTGATGAAAATGTTACTCTTGTCCTCTTGTCTCTCAGAGTCAGGCAATGCGTATAGTGAGGACAATAGGCCAGGCCTTCGAGGTGTGCCATAAGCTGAGTCTGCAGATTGCAGATGGGCAGATGGACAGACAGATGGACACACTTGCACTTGGAGAGAGTGGAAAATCTGAGGAGGAGACACCTAGTGAAGGTGAGACAGAAACATATCGCCTCTTTTGACGACAACAACAGGGTCATTGCATTTAGTTTTAATCCCATACTAACTTATAGTCGCTGTACACTTTATTTTGAACATCTGACCACCTGCTCATTCATGCAGTTATCCAATCAGCCTATTATGTGGCAATAGCAAAATGCATAAAGTTATGTATAAAGCCTCAGATTCCAGTGGAGTGGAACCTGGTGTTGTGTTCTGCTGGTGTAGCCCATGCACCACAAGGTTCAACATTTCATGCTTTCTGAGATCCTTTTCTGCTTACCACAGTTGTGAAAAGTGGTTAGTTGGGTGGTCTGCCTGTCAGCTTGAACCAGTCTAACTATTCTTCTCTGACCTCTCGCATCAACAAGGCGTTTCCACCCACAGAACTTCTGCACACTGGATAGTATTTGTTTTTTGCTCCATTCTGTGTAAACTCTATAGAATATTGTGTGTGAAAATCCACATGATTGGTGTTTGGGTAATTGAGTGATTGATCGGGTGTACAGGCAGGGACGCAAATTTGCTGAGGGGTATGCAAGACCAACGTTGGTGCCCCAAGTCCATCTCACTCATCTTCTCTGTCTGTCTCACTTATGTTCCCTCTGTCTGTCTCACTCATGTTCCCTCTGTCTATCTCACTCAACTTCTCTGTCTGTCTCACTCATCTTCTCTGTCTGTCTCACTCATGTTCACTCTGTCTGTCTCACTCATGTTCCCTCTGTCTATCTCACTCATCTTCTCTGTCTGTCTCACTTTTTTTTTTTTTTTTTCTTCTTTTTTTTTTTTTTTTTTTTTTTTTTTTTTTTTTTTTTTTTTTTTTCATATCTTCTCTGTCTGTCTCACTCATGTTCACTCTGTCTATCTCACTCATCTTCTCTGTCTGTCTCACTCATGTTCCCTCTGTCCATCTCACTCATCTTCTCTGTCTGTCTCACTCATGTTCCCTCTGTCTGTCTCACTCATCTTCTCTGTCCATCTCACTCATCTTCTCTGTCCATCTCACTCATCTTCTCTGTCTGTCTCACTCATGTTCCCTCTGTCTATCTCATTCATCTTCTCTGTCCATCTCACTCATGTTCTCTGTCTGTCTCACTCATGTTCCCTCTGTCTATCTCATTCATCTTCTCTGTCCATCTCACTCATGTTCTCTGTCTGTCTCACTCATGTTCCCACTATCTATCTCACTCATGTTCTCTGTCTGTCTCACTCATGTTCCCAATGTCTGTCACTCAACTTCCTCTCTCTCTCTCACTCATGTTCCCTCTGTCTGTCTCACTCAACTTTCTCTGTCTGTCTCACTCAACTTCCTGTCTCTCACTCATCTTCCCTCTGTCTGTATCATTCATCTTCCCTCTGTCTGTATCATTCATCTTCCCTCTGTTTATCTCACTCAACTTCCCTCTGTCTGTCTCATTCGTCTTCCCCCTGTCTGTCTCACTCGTCTTCCCTCATCCACTTTTCCAATTTGATTAGTCTCTTTGGTTTCTCTTTGATGGTGTCAAATGTATCTTTTCTTTGTCCTCAAAATGGTAGACAAGTTAAGCTAGATCCAGTTGTACAGCTTCAACGAGACTCAGGCTTTTAAGCTGCTCTAGACTGGGCTTGTATATAGAGCATCAATGGAGCCATGAGTCTCTTGGGCTTGGGGATCTTTCGATTGCAGAATGTCGTCCAGCATTCTAATGATCCTGCCAGTGTAACTTATTTGTCTGTTTGTCTTTACGATTGAAATGATTAGGTTTTAAATATAACATCCATTCACCCTGACTAGACCAGATTTATAGGTGGATATCACTCCAGGCATTGCATTACCCAGTACAAATATGGACTTCTTTTATTTTCTTTCCCTTTGTAATGAGCTCTAATGAACTTTTAAGCCCTAGTGCTTGCATCGTTAACTGCATGTTAGCTCATTCAGCTGCCTGAAAGCCAAGTTATACTACTATAATCACAGAAAATTCAGCTCATATTGATTTATGAGACCAGCCAAAGAGTGCAGTCAATGTACTATAATTGTTGTTGTTGTTGTTATTATTATTATTATTCCTGTAATGAATGCTTAAGCCCTGGTGTTTAGAAATTTATTTGCATTGCTGAACCTGTCCCTCTTAAGTGATAAAAAAAAATATACCAACTTAATACAGTTTTCATTTACATACCTATCCAAGAGCAGTGTCACAGATTCTGCATCCAGCTGTATCACCTTCTCCAGTCTAGTTACCAGTGCTTAGGCTCGTTTTACTGCATTTCCTGTCATTAAGGTTTTCAAAGCATGGTGTTGCTCTCTGCTAACAGGAATTATCTGGCTGCGCTGAGTGCTTACCGGTTTCAGGTTGTTGTTTTTTTTATCCTTTTCTAAACAGACTGAGATGGGGGGTGGAGTGAAAGTGTCTTGGTAGGACTGCCCAAGTAAACACAAACAAGCACTAGAGTTTTCATAATGCATAATCCACATCCACTTGTGCTGAGGCCTTTGCTTAAAGAATTATTTTTGATCATCTTCTACATGTTAAAAATGCATTAAACCATTGCACCTTTAATCACAAGTAATCGCTACAATCACACACGTTTAATCCCAAAGTCTCTTGAAACCCAGAGATGGAAATAATATCCAAAAGGTCAAGCAATACTTCAATTCCATTGGTAGAATTGCTAATATTGAATGAAATCAGAGGCTGATTACCATAATGCAAATTAGCCATGTAAACTGATCCCTCATTGGCTTTTTCATTGGTAACCAACTTAGATATTTTGGGAGGAAACATTTTGAAGAAAGTTGTGAATATTAAGGTATAATAAAAAAAACAGGGATAGAAAATAAGGACTGAAATGGAAAAAGGGCTTTTCCTTTGCTGTGAAATGTAACGCGTAAGGGATAATCCATGACTAGGTTTGTGTTACACGGTTTTAACACAGAAAAGTATAATGAAGTGGTGACTTTTAACTGTATGTTACTATGGTTACAGTTGTTTGTAGGACAGGAACGACCATGCTGTATACATGGTCACACACCTGCCAGCCAGACCGTGGTATAAGATGTTCTATAATTCTGGCCTCAAATAGCATACAATAGTTTTTTTTTTCCTGTGTATTTACAGCCCAAAATGTACATTTCAGCGTGACAACCGTCAGACAGTGGCGCTTATGTCCAGGGTTAGAAGTGCCAAATCCTCACTACGCACACGTTACTCTGCTCTGAATGCTGCCCGGTATTTCTTTACTCATAAGAAGATCAAAATGTTATGTTGTTTCTCACAGGCCATGAGTCGAGCAGAGTTGAGCTCGTCAGTGGGATAGAAACAGAGACGAAGTCGCTGCCAGTCAGTGCTTGTGAACAAGCTATCACCGACGTCCTTCAGAGCCTGTCCGAGCTGAACGTGGTGAAGCCAGAGCAAACGCTCCAGGTGAGATATTGGTAGGTTCTGTAATCGTGTGCGAGTGGTTTTTAAGTGTGTTTGAGAGCGTAATGTGTATCATCGAGTTGTTTTACATCATGTAGTGTGACAGATGGCTTCTTAAAATGCCACGTCAAGACATCATTAAATGTAATCTTCCTGTCAGAGGAAGCTCTCTTTATATCCCATGTGCCCCCAGCCTCTCTTTAACTCTGTCCATAAGGCATTTATTTGATGGTCTCTTTCTACATTAGGTCAGTAAATATGTGTTTTTCTGATGGTCTTCAACCGCATTACTACGAGAGGTAATAATACAGCTCACATTAAGCTGCTTATCCGAGCTGAGTCACGTGACTGTAATGTCATCTTATAATGCAGAGTTGCATAAGAAAACGGCTCTGGGCTTTCTGAAACGGATCCAGGGCCGAGTACCAGTATGAGGGCTGGCGCTGACTCGTTATCGAATTGGCTCCGAGATATTAATTACAGTCCAATCTTCTGACGCGATTCATGCGGTCGATGTTGACCGATAATGCACGGGTTATGCTTTAAATGTAGGACATTGTGTCTCTGATGGATCACACAAGCTTTCAGAGTGTCGGCTCGGTTGCAAAGAAGATGCCGGTATTGCATCAGTGTCGGCTATCGGCCAAAACCCAGGGCTCTCGTATCGCTATTGGATTAAAAATAGATAAAGTGGGATTGCTTATTTTGTGCTGGTGTTTTTTTTTTTTCTGAAACAGGATGCACATACGATCAACAGGATGATTCGTGCATTGAATTCAGAGCACGATTGCACTCGTCAAGAAATAACAAATGAAATTGTATACATTGTAGTTTATTTTAGACAGATGTTTAGGAAATTTGTTTTAAAAAAATCGATATCACAATCGAGCTTTGCCGTTTGATTGCAGTTTATTTCTGTAAACAGAAAGCACATTACTCAAATTAACACACAAACTAAATTCTGAAGATTAAAGTACGATTTCGTAACTTATTGAATGTTATTAATTCATATTAACATTGACTGAATTCTAAAAAATAGGGCTTCACATTCACTCTCCACAAACAGAAGTGTTTCTACTTCATCACTGAACAACAAACATATATATATATATATATAATATAATATATAGTCATATATAATATCAACTTATTTATATATTAACATTAACTGGATATGAAATATACTACTCTGCAAATATATTTTTCTGTGCAATATAAATATACAGTGAGGGATAAAAGTATTTGATCCCCTGCTGATTTTGTACGTTTGCCCACTAACAAAGTCTATAATTTTAATGGTAGGTTTATTTGAACAGTGAGAGACAGAATAACAACAAAAAAATCCAGAAAAACGCATGTCAAAAATGTTATAAATTGATTTGCATTTTAATGAGGGAAATAAGTATTTGACCCCTCTGCAACACATGACTTATTAATGACTTAGTATTTTTTTTTTTTTTTTCATGCCCGGGGGGAGGGAAGGTTTTTTTTTTATTTTTTTTGGGGTGGGGGGCGGTTTTTTTTTTTTTTTTTTTTTTTTTTTTTTTTTTTTTTTTTTAACAAAATTTTTTTTTTTTTTTTTTTTTTTTGGGGGTTTGGGGTTGTTTGGGGGGTGGGGCGGCGCGGGTCTTCGGCCACGTACGCCGGAGATGTGTGTGGGGGCTAGCTTTTTTTTTTTTTCTTCTTTTTTCTCCCCTTTTTTTCCGTAGTAATTACTTTTCATTTTCAATGCCCTGGGTGAGGAAAAAAGGGTTCCCCCCTTTTTTTTGGCCCCGGGCCCCCCCCCCCCCCTCTTTTTGCGTTTTGTTTTTTCTCTTCCTTTCTAAAAAAAAAAAAAACAACAAAAAAAAATTTTCTTTTTTTTCGTGTGTTGGGTTTTTTTTGGGGTTTTTGGGGTCCTCCCCCCCCCCCCCCCCCAAACGAAGAAAAAAAAAGTAATATAAAATTTTTTTTTATCACACCTAACAAAACCCCACCCACCCATTGTCTTCTGGTGGTCAGATGAGACCAAAATGGAGCTCTTTAATTCAGCGCGACAGCTTGAGTAGCGCAGCAAAAAAAAAAAAAGTTAGACTCAATGCCGAAACTCCCGCTTCACTTCTGCAGCGTCAGGTGTAAAATTTTACCAGTGCAGATTGACAGGATAGAGTCGGCCCTGATCATCATATGTTTCTAAATGTGAAAAATCGCCTTTAGGGGTTAGCGTGTTCGCCTCACAGGGTCCGGGGTTCGATTCCCGCCGGGGCCGTGTGTGTGCGGAGTTTGCATGTTCTCCCCGTACTGCTGGGGTTTCCTCCAGGTACTCCGGTTTCCTCTCCCAGTCAAAAAACCCTGTCCAGGGTGTACCCCGCCTTGTGCCCGATGCTCCCTGGGATAGGCTCCAGGTTCCCCTGTGACCCTGAAGAAGGAATAAGCGGTAGAAGATGGATGGTTGGATGTTTGTTTTACTCTGAACTCTGTTTACGTCTCTCTTTCTCTAGACTGTTACAGCACGGGTTGTTGGGATGGACGGTTTTTATATTTTGTTTAATCAAAATGATGCGACACGCTGTTTTCTGTATAAAATCTATCGCAGATCCAAAGACTAGGAAGGTTTTTGAGATCATGTTTTTGAGATTTTCCGTGCTGAATATTGAAGAACGTAGCATTTCAGAGAACATAACTTCAAACTACACACGGAAATGTCATATTTTCACTCTTATTTGCAGGATTTATGAAGTTTATTTTGTGATCCTTGCGACCAAAAACGATTGCATTTGCTGCGTTTATTATTATTTTTCTTTCAAAAGTAAAGAGATTTTTTTGTGCTTTTTCTGTGGCAAAACTACGTGAATTGGCGACACTGCAACTGCACGAAATTGTCTGATTGTTGGTAAATGAAACCTTTTTTTTTTGCTGTACTCATGTTCGACGCACGTGAATCGAAGAGGTCTTTGGCCGAACGCACGTCGTGATGACGTCATATGACGCATCTCGGCCAGGAAAAACCTCTCCATCTGAGTCCTCCTGATTTCTGCTCTCGCAAACTCGCCCAGTCCAGGAGGGATTGGGGAACCGACATGTCTGTGATCATGACACACACTGACGCTGTGCTTTTTCAGGGATGAACGGTGTGATGTGATTGAAGTGGGCGGAGCTTAAAGCACTCCTGCTGGCATGTTTTGTTCAGTATTTGCGTTTTATATTACCGCTGTGTATTTCTCATCTTATTTACGCTATATACCACGGCAACGTTAACTACTCCTTCATAATGATCTGACAAGCGTACGTGAAGTCTTACGTTTAGATTAGACAGCGAGTGTGGAGTAAACAGCATGGCTGGTTTCAGCAGTTTCTCTACGTGATGCAAGTTGCTGTTTATAGCAAGTGTAAGAATGAAAGGGCGTGGGCTGTCCAGCTGCCGGGTTCGATTATCCTGTAGGCGAGCATCGTTTCACACTGATGTCCCTGACTGCGCTGAAATGCCAGTGATGCTTTCTGACCACGCCGGATTATACGGCTGTTGCCTGAAGCTAAAGCTTCCAAGCCTGAAAATAGCACAAGCGCCCCCATCTCATCCACAGCAAGCAGCCACTGCGACGTACACGGCAGGGTTTTTCTGTTCCGATGCGCTTCCAAAAGTCATCCATCACTTGCGGCATCTCTGACAGAAGAAAAGATCGGCCACCCGCGAGTGATGTGTAATTAATAGTGAGAGAAAAAAAAATGACAGCTTCCACAAACGCCCATGACGGGTCTAACAGCAATGATTTATAGCCTCCGCTGATTTCAATTAGACGCTGGTAATTAAGAAACAGCCAAGGAACACGGACCCTTTCTTGAGGATCCGGAGTCGCCGACGTCAGCCCAAATGGTTCGCCGATATTTACGGAAGGAGATTTGTGTGTGTTTAAAGTTCGGATCAGCACGGGGTTTAAATCGATTTTCTGCCCTCTGCGTTCAGAATCTCTAAATTGCCCGTGTGTAGGTCACTCATCCAAGTTTGGCAGATTTTTCTCGAGTAGAAAAAAAAAAATCTAGAATACAATCTATAACGCAAGAACCTGCCTTTAATTAACCAAGAAAAGAAAAAATCAGGGCTGGAAACTCAGCACCTATGATCTTGAATTCCAGAACTGCGAATAAGTTCTGCGTGTGTAAATCTTCACTCACATTTTACCATAACTCGCGAATTTAAATACAACCCGGATTCCAAGTTGGGACAGTATGGAAAATGCAAAAAAAAAAACAACAAAACCCCAAAACATACAAAAAGAGTCATTTGAAAATTCACTTCACGCTGTAATAGACTAGAAACACATGATTAACATTATTTGATGTTTTAGTTTGTGAATTGAATTTATTTTTGAAAATATACACTCGTTTCAAATCTGATGATTGCAACACCAAACACCAAAATAGTCGGGACAGTTTTGCGTAACATCACCTTTTCTTTTAACAATACATATTAAGTGTTGGGGCGCTGAAGACAGCGGTGGTTTTCGGCCTTGCCCTTTACGCACCGAGATTTGAAAGGATTCCTGGAATATTTTAATTATATTGTGCACTGTAGAAGGTGAAATGCCCCAAATCCTACTGATTTGTCTTTGGGGAATGTTGTCCTCAAAGTGTTGACGCACCTGTTGGCAGATTGGCGAGCCTCGACCCATTTTGAAGGACTAGGCCTTTTTTGGAGGCTCCATGTATACTATGATTAAACGATCGCCTGTTTCACATCACCTTCTTATTTCAACTTGTCTCGTCGCTGTTGGTCCTAAATCGCCCCTGTCCCAAATGTTTTGAAACGTGTTGCATGCATCAATTTCAAAATAAATGTTTACCTTCAAAACAAAACTATGCAGTTGATTAAGTAAAACATCAAACACGTTGTTTGTAAAATATATATATATATATTGTTTTGTTTAAATACAAGTCAAAGTACATGTACCGATCACTCCTCTTTGTTTTTATTAGCATTTTCCATACTGTCCCAACTTTTTTGGAATTGGGGTTGTACGTTTTAAATTTGATAAATAACACAAATTATTACAGTCATGCAGTACAAACACAGTACACAGTAGTTTGTCACCCTTTCTCACACTTTTTTTGCAACACAAATGTTTCCATTTAGATTTTCTTACGTACGTTAAAATAAACATAAAAGCAGGATTTAAAATCCCCACTTTGTGTTCTTTTCTCTGAAGTGCACTGCTAGAGGCAGCGAAGCCGTTGTTCCTCCTGTTAATCTGATGGAATGAAAGCAACAGGACACAATGAGGCTGAATGTTGCTTCTTCTTTTTTTTTCTTCCCCGGAATGAATCCGTCTAATCCCGAAACCTGGAATGTTCCTCGTGGCTTTGGAGGTGGGCCATGAAATACTGGTCAGAGACTCTGTTTCAGAAAGATAAGAGGAGAGAGAGAGAGACAGAGATGAATGCATGGATGAATTTTGCTAATTGCCATCCTTGTGCCAAATAGGGAGGAATTAATTGGGAAGAAATGGACAAAAAGACCGCGCACTGGCACGCCTTTCATGCGTATCCACTAGAGAAATATCCACTTGGATATTATCCTAATCTTGCACTTTTGTGCGACCATGCTTTCTACATGTCTCTGTCCATCAAGACGCTGTGGAGGAGGACACAGGACGAGAGCGTGCTGTTTTAGTAACGTAAGCTTTTAGCGCTCTCTGGTGGACACGGCGAGCTGTTGCAATGGAAAGATGAGATGTATAACATGGAGGACTGTTGTAATTGTTGGTGGTGGTGTTTTATTAGCCATAATTTTATTGCACCGTTGGCAAGTCGTGAAAGTTACAGACGTGCATATTAATTAAATGGAATAAAATTCAATGCATTGAGGCGTACACGCTGATTCTTTAATATGTCTAATTCGGAATCGATTCTGAATGAATGAAGATTTTTTTTTTTTAAATATATCGTCACTTTTTTATGCATCAAATTTGACTTTTGTCATAAATGTCATTCTTTAAAAGATATTTGAAGTTCTCTACAAAAAACCTCTTTTTCTTGGCGATCTCGAGCTCTATTTGATACTTCCTGTGTGAGCCATGTGAACATCTGCCATCTTCAACCCACCTTTTATTTACCATTCATGTTCAACACATTGTGTAAAACAGTTTTAGAACTTTATTCTTTTGCATTAAGTAGTCATTTAAAATTAAAAAAAAAGATTTAATATTTATTTGAACATAAATTATACTATAATTATGCACATTTATTCAGATCTGTTTGTGCATGAAATGACACAAAATTCTGTTTATTTTTTTTCGAAAACATGAGTAGATTTAATTTAATTATTGAAATCTTTTTTTGTACTTTTGCCTTCAAATATGCAAATATTATGAACATTTAAACAACATTTGTACTGACAGCCCTAATAAATACATTTGCTTTTACAATAAACTAAAATGATTTTTTAAAACATACTATTTAAAAAAGTAGGTTAAACAAATCAATAATCATGTCATGGTCCCTACAGTTTTCCTTTATATATATATATATATATATATATATATATATATATATATATATATATATATATATATATATATATAATTATTGTGTGTGTATGTACGTGTGTGTGTATGTATATAAAAAGCAGACAACATAAGCAGCAGATGTATACATTAAGAAATCCAGAAACAAACAAGGTCTTAGTAGAAGCTGGTCATAAGTAATAAGGGCTCAATGAAGATACAATTTCAGTGATCGGAGGTGGTATTGATTTTACCTTTGGTAAAAGTGGTGAAGCCAGTCAAGGAAACTTCTTTTTTAAGTTTGAAATTTTTAAGATATTGAAAATATTTCCACACGGTTGATTTGATATGATTTAAGTAAGTATACAAAGTTTTATCATGGACAATGTCACGTAATGGAGGATTGAGACAGATGTCTGTGCAGATAAGAGCTTTATTGAAGAGAGGCAGGCAGACAAATCCAAAATGTGAATCAAAAGCCTGGTCAAAAACAGGCAAAAGTTCAGGCGATCGGCAAGCGGGCGTTAACTAGGCTAAACAAGAATTGAACTATGACGGCGGGACCAAGATAAAAACTAATAACAACTGATAAAAACTGAATAGAGGAACAATGGCTGAGTATTCGGAAAACACACTTAATACTTCGCGCTGAACAATGAGACACGAGGGTCTTAAATACTAAACGAAATCAGGGGGATAACACAGAACAGCTGAATACAATGATGACATGTAATGGAAACAACCAATGACAATACGGTGGAGGAGATGGGACATAAACCATAAAAACACACGTGTCAAAAGTAAACAAAGGCAAAGACGTCGAAAAAAATAATTTGATGCCAGTATGAGTAAACTTTTAACTGACCAATCTGACAGCTTTCTATATATAAACAGGTTTGAGTCTTTGTTTGGCTAGTATATATCGGACTGGAAGTGACATTTTGGCAGATTTCATAACCGTGCTCACAAAATGCAATCACGAGTCTTCCCTGAAAATGAAGTTGTCCATGTTGACTGTCTGCTTGTGCTCCGGTGCTTAGCGTGAGGGGAAATCGTGATGGACACCAGTCTGTTTTTGGTGTTTTCCGATGAATATTTATCAAACATTAGTCTGTAGTTAATGCATTGATTGGTTAATTTATACCATCACAGTATATGTACAAAGTACAGCTTGATAAACTACTTTAGAATAATAATAGCTGCCGCCATTTTGTTTTTCTCTGATGAACACACGTAGATGGTAATGCATTTGAATCTGTTCTAATCAATTTTCTAAAAAGCCAGAAACTCATCCCAGCTGTGAAGAATGGCATCAATGGCACCAGCCCTCAATACACAGGGTCAAATACGTCTTCGTGATCCGGTCGCTCAGAACACATTTGGAGATGTTTCAGGATGCATGTGGACACAATACATTTGCAGTCCGAACAGCCAAGTGTCCCTGATCAAGAGCTCAACATCAAAGCGCTCCAGTCACCAGTGTAGCAGATTTGTGGTTTTCATGTGCCTTGGGCGTTTTTGCATACATCATCATAATGAAATCTGTATGTTAAATGGTGCAGACTAGCCACATGTTGAGTCTCCTCTTATGTGCCTGTTTCTTGTTACCCAATTTACTGTAGCCTCAGATTCCTGTTCCTGGTCTTCTGCTGGTATTGCTCATCCACCTCAAAGTGCAACATATTTTTGTGCTTTGAGATGTGCAAAATATTGTAAAGAGTTGTTATTTGAGTTACAATAACCTTCCTGTTGGCTCATATCCTTTGCACAAAGCAAGGTTCATGGAGATATGGTCTGCCCATGTTGGTCTGGAAGATCGATTGACCTGCACAATGCCCTGACCTCAAACCCACTGAACACCTTTGGGATGAATTGAAACAACGATTGCCCACCAGGTCTTCTTTTGACCACCTCCTTAATTAATTGTGATCGTTTTGGAATGGGATGTTCAACAAGCACATCTGGTTGTGATGTCCACACACTTTTGACATTCTATTGAATGTATATGTTGGGTAATATTACGTATGCAACCCACATTTTATTTCAGTCCGGACGTTGAAAAAAAATCTTCGATGCCAATATGAGTAAACTTTTAACTGACCGATCTGAGAGCCTGCTATATATAAACAGGTTTGAGTCTTTGTTTGGCTAGTATATTTCGCACTGGAAGTGACATTTTGGCAGATTTCATAACCGTGCTCACAAAATGCAATCACGAGTGGTCCCTGAAAATGAAGCTGTCCATCTTGACTGTCTGCTTGTGACCGGCTCACCCATAGCAAGATGTTAATAAATGTTAACAGAACTAGAGGGAACGATGACTTCAAAATTGTAAAATTGGAATTCTACAGCAGAACTTCAGGGTAACAGTGCATTGCCTGACGTTTATTGATGAAATAGAACAAAACACCTGAGAAAATCAGCCACAGAATGAGAGAGTCCAGGTGAAACCTTGTCTAAACTTAATTGCAAGCAGCACTTAAGGGGCAAAGCACTAAAGGGGCTAAATGAAGAGCTAACCATGAATGGCAGGGAGCTGTAAAAAAAATAAAAATAAAAAAAATAAACAACAGTTTTAGACATTCATAAAATGGTTGTAAAGTCATAATTACAGCCAGTTGTTATATAATTTAATTATTTTATTGTATCTTTGACCAATAGTTGGTGTTGTCAACAAATTGATATGGTGTGGCAATGCCACACACAAAAATTTGGTGTGAATATGCCAGTGTTGCAGAGACACCGCCTCAGGCTCAGTTTGGCATCTTGCTATCATTTCTGTTGATGCATTAAAAATGAGAATATTTTGGTCTGTTAAAAAGCTTTTGATATATTTTGGAGGGCATAGTCTCAATATGATCTGAACTGAATTTGGTGAAAATCGGTTCGAAAAAATAGGTTTACACCAAAATTCAACATAGCAGGCAGCAAGTTTGATTGACTATGGCGTAATTGGTATCGTTGTTCTCGGCATGACTCATTCAAGACCACTTTCATTACAATAGGCAAATTTATTCAAAAGCTATTAGCATTAAAAAAAAAAAACCTCATTATACTTTTTGACCACAAGGCGGTGCTGTCTCAAAACTTTTGGAGTACCTTAAGGGCATGGTGCCGATGACGCATACCGAGTTTCGTAACGATTTGCCAATGTGTTCGTAAAATAGAGAATTTTAATACAAAATTCATATTAGCTGACGTTCAAAATTGGACAATTGTGTACTGTTCGACTGTTCGAAAAATTAGCCATTTTTCCATATCTCATGACCTGAAAAACCGTGCAGGTACCCTCAGGTCACGTTTGTGATTACAGATGCCAAGTCTCGTCTTAATATACCAAACTGTTGCAGAGATGCAGCCTCACGTCCATTTTGCCGTGCTGTTCATCAAATTTTTTGATGCGCTATTTGAGAGCAGTTGGGTCAGTCAAGAAGCTTTTGAAAACTTTTTGGTAGCGCGGTCTGAAGATGATCCGATTCGATTTTGTGGAAAATCGGACGCACCGCCTGGTAGAAGTTTCAGAAAATTCAAAATGGCGGACACACGATTGTGACGGGAAAATGGCATCATAGAGTGAAATCTTGTTTCTAGCCCTTACGGTTCAAAAGTTATTAACATAAACGTGAGTGCAACTTTGAGCTGTTGGTGGTGCTAGAGGGTTTGAAATAGAGACTCCTAAATTACTCTGGTTAATGTTGAGAATGTCCTCTATCTTTCCCACAAGCAGTTCTACGAGCTTCCATAGACTAAAGAGCGGGAGAAGAATATGAGGAAGAAGAAGCAGAATAATAATAAAGAACACTAACGAAAAGTTAAGCTTGGCCCTTAATTAAGAAGTTGAGTTGTGACCTGAAGAAGTCTGTTCATATAATGAAATCCCAATAATACTGAATAGCAGAAAACAGGGTTTACAGTACTGGCTTAAAATTCCTTCACATACTTCGATGACTTATCAGTCAGTACATGATGGACAACAATAATCCGATATTAATCCGATTAAGATGATACTCTGATTAAGAAACTAGCATGTAAACAGCGATTATTGATGACCTTAATCTGACTAAAGTCATACTCGAAGTAAACACAAATCAGAGTAAGACGTGTGGAGTATTCCTATTCCATGATCACATTATTGAAGTGCATTACAGACATGTACACACCTTAATCACACTATGAACGTCGTGTGAGAGTTTTCATCACATTCTGCGACATGCAGTGCTCAACCATTTTACAGCAAACAAGAGAGCACAGCTGCGTCCAAAACCACGTACTTACCTACTATATAGTAAGAGAAAGTTTGGGACACAGCCCATAGCGTCAAGCAGTTGTCTATTTGCACGTACAGCATGACAAATAATTAACCGCACTTGAAGCTTTCGTAAAAATTTTAAATGAAACACCCAAAACTGTATATGGAACCATAACGAAGACGAACTGTACGTTGATACGTGAAATTCTAGAGGGAGGTTGAACGTCGTGGCGTGGGGACGTAATGACGTGTGCTGTTAATCGATCTGTGTTCTACAACACGTTAAACAGGAACATGAAAGGGATATTTTAAAAGCAACTTATTTAAACACTTTAATCAGAATATTGTTGTATTCAGAATAAGGACAATAATTAGATTACTGCTGTCCTTGTAAATGTAGTCAGTGTGTTCAATAAAGACATTTATTTTGTCTAATTAGTTTAGCAAAAATTGTAAATCCCAGTACTTATAAAGGGCTTGCAAAAAAAAATGTTCTTTTCTTTCTTTCTTTCCTTCTTTTTTTGTATTTTTTTTATTTTACAACTGATTAAGCCAAATCTATCAAGTTCATTTCCGGAAATTAATTTTGAATCTCTTAACTAGAGCTTTTGAGGAAAGTAAGATAAGTTGTTTATGGATTGTTGGACACTTTGAGGTCCGATTTGGAACCGTATAGTGTTTTATTGGAACCACCACCGTAACTGCAGTGCACTTTGTGAAGAAGAAGAAATGAGATTGGGATTTTGACAGGCCAGAAGGAGAAAATAATTAGTTTTAATTCTGTACTAGCTGTGTTCCACGTTTCTGTCCCCCAGAGACCCGCAACAGCCTCATCTCCGAGCTAAGCAGACAGAGCTACTTAGAGAAAATGAGTTTCTTGCGCTTCGAAAAGAAATGTATTTGAGCTCATAAAACTTTAATGAGCTCCTTAAAGGTAGTGGGGCTCGAATTTTTCATGTTTAAATGGCATAGCGAGACATTTGGAAATAGCTTTGAATGCAAGGCTTTTGACTTTTTTGCTGTCTTTATATGAGAATTACTTTGAAAATCACTTCAAATGTTATGGAAGTATAATAGTGCCAAATGTCCTCAAGGTAAAATGGCATGTTGAGTTACAAAAATTGAATACAAACGTATCACAATAACATTGCGTACATTTTTCTGCCCAGCAATTTGACACAAATTGAAAAAACAAACACAGCAATAACAATGCTTGAATTAGTTTCACCTGCGATTCATTGGGTGTGTATATTTTTATTGAAAACAAAATTCAATGCACACACATTTACCTTCCTAAAATACGGTTCAAAAATATCCAGTCCTTAAAAGACAATCTTCATTATTCCTCGGGTAATATTTCAACACATTATTTTTCTACCTCACAAATTGAGGCTTCCAGGTCTCACAGGAAGAGCAATGGATTGCTGATACTCTTGTAACATGTTACTCTGGGTGGCCCCCTACTGGTGAGATTGTGCTGACGAGCCACAAGAGAAGATGAACCTAGCGGACTGGCATAAAGTTGGCTTGACGCTGCACGTTCGGTTTTCGCAGATATGTGCAAATTAAGGGACTGTCTCTAAAGTTACATATTGGTATTCATGTTTCTAACTTCAACTTCTTCAGAATGTATGCGTGTCATGTGCTTTCAGCTTTTCTTCTGTGCTGTTTCTGGACTTAATGACTTTACACGACTTTTTTGGGACATTTTGTCAAGTCTGCCTGCCGTATAGGTCACTGTATACTTACTGTGTTCTAACTGAATAAAACAACTCCTAAATAATGGGGTGTCACATGGTCTGGTGTAAAGACGAGTTGCTTTTACGACCCTGATACTGATTTATTTTCCAGTAACAGCACTTATTGTCTTATTGTGATTTTATTCATCTTATACTTCAGCAGTTTGGCACGTTTAATGTTGTGGAACATAGCTTAGTAGGGCTGGGTATTGCGACCAATTTGGCGATTTAAATTCTATATCGATTAGTTATCAATATTTCATTTAAAATGTTATGACATGGATTCCATGTTTTAATATGAATGCTGATAACTGAAACCCTCCTACTAAGCTATGTTACTGAAATACACGTTTACTTTAACAATAAGGTGCACACAATTATGTTTAATTACTTTTTACTTTTACTTTGAGTAACAAACATTTTAACAAGGAATCATAACTATGTGCATACAGTGCACACGAGGTAAGCACAAACTGCACACTGCACATTACTGTAAAAAAACTAAAACCTTGTAAATGTGCAACAGTTAAATTCATTAACAACTTTGAAGCATGTTTAAGAAATAAAACCGTTTTCAAAATTCAAAAACGTGAAAGATGGCGACATGTTCAGGACGAGAGGCGAACTGCAGATAATATTCACATCCTCTCGAGTCAAGCACTCATTGAGAATCGATTCAGGAAATCGTTTTGTTAAATCGGATATCGATTAAAATCTGAGAATCATTATTTTTTTACTCAGCCCTAGTCATGACTTACTCCTCTCCCGCCTCTCGGATATCGGGTGTCACGGGTGCTGCTCTTTCGCGGCTTACTTTGTGCCTCACTGATACAGTTTTACGTTTCAGTGCAGGACTGCCAGTTGCCTGCAGTCTCTCTGAAATTAGGTGTCCCTCAGGGATCGGTTCTTGAACCGCTACTATTCATTATATTTATAATGCCTGTGGGTCGACTTATTGAATTTGATGAGCGATAAGTGCTACTGTAACTCAACCCCAACTTTAATTTGGTCGTTTTACATAAGTCTGTTTGTTTAATAGCAATCCATCCTCACTGTCTTATTTGTAGGACCTTGAGGAGATGCCTCTTCGCCCTCTGTCTCCGAGCAGCCCCCACTCTCTGTCTTTCACACCATTGGCTGACCAGCACCACCTGCAGTTACTACAGCAGCAGGTACTCCAGCAGCAACAGCAAGCTCAAGTCGCTGTGGCGCAGGTAAGACTTGTCTCTCTCTCTCTCACACACACACACACACACACACACACACACACACACACACACACACACACTTCAAGGATTCAGAAACTTTTAACTGTCAGTTTACACCAAGATTGTTTCTCATGAGACTGTTTATCAGGTTCAAAATTCATTGCTTGAAATAAATCACACTGTTATGAGGGGAGAAAAGGTTTATTGCTTCCTGGTATCTCATCTCTCTCTCTCTCTCTCTCTCTCTCTCTCTCTCTCTCTACACACTCTCTCTCACTCACTCACTCACACACACACCACACACACACACCATTTTGATATATGTCGATCAATTTCTTTATTACTGTAGTTAAATTCATGCTACACATATCCTTAACCTTGGTAATGGTAAATGTAATGGTAAAACCTTTTTTAACTTTAACTATTTGTTTTATTAAATATATTGCAGGTTTATACGTCATTATGGCGACATTTTATTCCTCACAATGGTCTACAAATCTGCGCTCACACAACACACACACACACACGCAAATGTTAACACTGGGAAAATATTACTCAATAAATCCATCCCATCCCATCTCATCTGCCCTTGTTTGGCGTAATGCACGTAGACATTATGATTACGCAAAAAAAAAAAAAAAAATGATATCTGATCCTGAGACACAGTAAATGCTATTTGCGCTCAGATTCAGTTTCTCTGACCAGCTGCTCTATTATGGCCCATGGAGCTGTGTTGAATCAAATATTCATAAACCGCACACTTTATATACACACACACACACGTCAGATTTGCACACATAGAACGAGCCACCTTTTAAATGTCATGACACAACATCAAAACGATAACCTTATCTCATAACCATGTGAGCTCGGTCAGGGAGTCGATATTAAAAACACAAATCTGGCAATCTCGCATTTCATTTATTAGCCACATGAGAAATGTGTGTGTACTCACTGAGCGCAAAGGGTTTCACATGTTTAACGGTTTAATCTGTATTTCTGACGCCGATACGCGAATACGATAAGGTATAGGATGTCCGTTCACTAAGGGGAAGAAAACCTTAAACAAGTTGACAGTATAAGAGACTTTTTTCAAAAATTTTATTGAGGCTCGTGTCTTCGGCTTGTTTGCCACTCTACTAAGGGACAGAGCGAATGAGGGTGAGCGTACCCAGAAGTATACGTGGAACAACATGGCTCAGGTGCGCCACCATAGTGATTACCCCTCTAGATCATCCTCTAGAAACATCTCCCTCCCAGTGTAGACATACTCAAACTATGTCCCCAACTGCTATACATTTTCCACTAAAAAATTTCAGTCTATTTTTTTTTTTAGACACTAAATGATCGTAAAGGCCGGTGCAGACAAATCAGGTGAGCCTACGGATTAATGTCAAAAAGCATCTTTATAGAAATCCTGCGAATGTTCCCGACGCCCCCTGCAGAGTTGGACTCACTCGATTCTATCGAACCTCGAACCCCGGGGATTTGCGTTCATCTTATGCCATCACAAATGAGAACACAGCACGACTCATCATATTTTTTGTTTTGTTATTATTTTGGTGCTATTATGGTACAGTGTTATGGAAATGAATGATGTCGTCATTTGCTAAAACACGTGTGAAAGGTTACCCTACGTCCTGAAGAAGTGCGGACCCGAGTATGAGTTGGTACCACGGTGCGCTTCCCGGGCGGCATGACAGCTTTCACGTTACCGATTTTATTACATTTTTTTTTAATTCAAACCATGCTTTGTTTCGTACTAGTCTACCAGTGTGAAAGCCCCCTAACTCATCAACTGTTTTCTTTGTAAGGCTTTATGGCAGTGGTTCTCAACCCGGAGAGAGTTCGGCAGGGTTTCATTTGGGTACTCTGTGTATTTTATTGCTTTTCAAATAGAATGTACATAAATGAAAAACCCCGCGTTCCCTCTCCCTCTGTATTTACTATTTGCTGGGGAGAGGAGGAGTTTAGCCTGCCTTTTGTCTAGCTGTCAGTGCAGACCAGCGTTGCCAACTTAGCGACTTTTCAGACCCCTTTAGGGACTTTTTTGCAACAAAATAAAAGCACCTACTGACAAATCTAGCAACATTTTGGACAAACTTTCCAAATGTCTCCAGTACTGTCCTGCAAGTGCGACGTCCTGCTTTCCCGCTGCACTCTCACCTCTCTCTGCAGCTGCTCTGTTCAGCGAGGGGCCGAGAGCCGGAGATTTAAAGATGTAATGGACAACAAGACACACCATTCCTCCCAATTTACATCATTCATATGCAAATGTTTTTAGAACATAAGACGAATGTAATGCAACATGTTTTACATGTAAAATAGTCCACGTTATTAAAGTAGTTATAGAGTTCAGAAACATTTTATATCATTCATGTTCCATACCTGTCCATTACAAGAGTTTTATAAGTCATACTTTTTTTTTTTAATCATAACTTATGAAAAGTAAGTAAAAAAGTACCAAAACACAAAAGCAAAACAAATCTATCTATCTATCTATCTATCTATCTATCTATCTATCTATCTATCTATCTATCTATCTATCTATCTATCTATCTATCTATCTATCTATCTAAATAAACAGATGGTTATATATAGATAGATTTTATATAGAATAGATAATCATTATACCTGGTCTCCTCCGATGGGGGGGGTTGGGGCATGCCACATGATAGGGGAGGCTTGGAGGGGGGGAGGCTTTAGTTACAAAAGGTTGAGAAGCTCTGCTTTATGGTATCCATGCAAGATTATCCACAACTAAAGGAAGTAAATCACAAGTGCAGAAGCAGGAGTTGAACATCAGGATGAATCAGGCCAGTTTGGTGGATGAGAGCTTTGAGTCAGAATCTGGCACCAGCATCACATCTGGCAGCAGAGAGAGAACTGGTTATTAGGTTTGCTCTTATCCTACAGTGGATTAAAATGATGAATATTGTGATCAGAGTTCATGTGGGGACTCTTGCAGCTGCAGGGTACTCAGCTCTTTGTGACTGTGCCTATGCTCAAAACTAAATTTGTTCGGCAGTGCTATGATTAAGACGTATAAGTGTGGGACATGAACAAATATGGCATTTTGACATAAAATGTGCTTCATAACTCTAATTTTGCATTCCTTGTGTATGTGAAAATGAGATGACACTAGTAAAACAAATATTGTGCTAAAAATGTTAACGTACACCACTGGTCAGAAGTTTGTGGACAGCCGACTGAAATGTTTCTCGTGATGTTAAAAATCTTTTGATCTGAAGGTGTGTGATTAAATGTATGAAATCTGTATTGTAGACAAAAAATATAATCATGCCATAATATTCATTTCTTTCATTAGAAAACGAACATTTTATTTACAAAAATATATATTTTCAAACGGATGACTCGGAGTGAAATATTCCGAAAAGCAGCCAATAAGTGTCCAGAGTAGATGGGAACTCCTTTAATACTATTTAAAAAGCATCTCAGGGAGATTCCTCAAGAAATCGGTTGAGAAAGTGGCAAGAATACATTTCTGGAATTTCTAGGCAAAAAGGGTGTCTACTTTGAAGATGCTAAAATACTAAATTATGTTGATTTATTTTGGAGTTTTTTTTTTATCAAAGCATAATTCCCATACTTCCATTTGTGTTATTCCAGAATTTTGACGACTTTATTATTATTATTTGATAATGTGAAAAAAACAATAAAGAATGAGTGTGTCTAAACTTTTGACTGGTAGTGTTTATCCAGAAATCTCCTGCTGGGACATAAAACTGCCCATAGTTGCAGAAACACCCTAGTACATAATAAAAAGGGAGAGCCTTAATGTTAAGCAGGAATGAGGGAATCTTGGGACTTTGTTCATTGACTACTATAATGTCAATGAACAAACCTGAGTGATGCAATGAGAGGGGACTGGGTAGCGTCAAAGCATATCAAAGGTCGCTGTGCCTCTGAATTGGATCCAGATCTACACCGTTACTTAAGAGAGGTGCTTTAAACAAAGGCTGAGTGAATAAATAGCTTATCAACCTTAATTGAGTGACTGAGACTGTGTATGAGGCCTGAACATTAACCGAAAGGCTGTTCCATAGCTAGGGGGGCTTTATACAGGCTTAATATATGCTGTAATCTTCATTATTCTTGGTACTAATAAAGAACCTGCACCTTTCGATAAAAGCAGATCATAACAGACCAGACGTTCACTCGGGTACGATAGGATGAGAACATTCAGTGTTTCAAAGGTTGCTAGTATTACAGAATGAATGCAAAATTTTACTGGACAAACTTTCTGGACTATTGGAACATCCAGAAAGAAAGGCGTTATAGTAGTCCAACTTGGAGGCAACACAAGTAAGAACTAGTTGTTCTGCATCGTGAAATATCATTATGTTTCTTAGCTTAGCAATGTTTTAGCAATATTATATGAATATTAATTCAGTCTCTTATGAGCTTCAAATAAGAGACTGGAGTCATTAATCACACAAAGGTCTTTCACTGCTGCACATGATGTAACTGAAAGGTCATCCAGATAAACTACTACAAGCAATTACACATGCTTATGCCTAGCTGCTTGAGGTCTTAGGAGAAGTACTTCTGTCGTGTCAGAATTTAATAGGAGGACGTTACACAGCAACCAGTGTCTGCTGTCCTTCACACATGCTCACGTTCATTAATCGGGTGTCTGTTTACTGCTGAAAACATTTAAGGAAGTTATGAAGAGCTAGCATGTTTCCAATTCGACCGATGAAACTAATTAATAGTTTCATTTTTAACATGCAAGGTATTTCCCAGTGAATGCAGCCTAAAACATTTGGCACAGCCGAGTACATCAGACTCTCTGCAGCCATATCTTCACTAAGACAGTAGGCTTCATGTAGTGAAGTTTTATTGCTTTCGGGAAATGCAAACAAAACTAATAAAAGTCTAGAAGAAACCAGAGCACTGTCCTCCCACACTGTTTGAATATGATGTGTGTGTGTGTGAGAGAGAGCGAGAGAGAAAGAGTCTGCTTATGTAAGAGCCTGATTAGCCGATCGTTATCTGTCCACCTGTATTTAACGCTCTTTCTTCCTCCAGTAACTCTCCACTCTCGCCTGATCATCTTCCTCACCGCAGGTGCAGCTGCTGAAGGATCAGATAGCGGCAGAGACGGCTGCCAGGATGGAGGCTCAGGCCAGGAGTCACCAGCTGCTGCTGCAGAACCGAGACCTGCTGCACCACATAGCACTGCTGGTCCAGCATGTCAGTGAGCTGGAGGCCAAAGTCAACGGTCATGCAAAGAGTAAGAGACACACGCACACAAGTGCACACAATCGAGATCGTCTCCGGTATATATGCACTATAAGAAGCGACTTATATAAACAATTGGCTTGAATGATTGCTCAGATCAATCCCACGAAGAAAGATAGCGCTTGGAAGGATATAGCAGAAATGGTTAGGGCCCTGATGAGTGTATAGCTATTCTTGATTCTATATAGTACGAAGTATAGTACATAACATGTAAATCAGATATACCGATAAGCAAATTGTGTAATAGGTTGTTTGCGATACATTTTGGTTACTACCATTTCTCATCAGACCTAAAAAACAACAAAAAAACAACAACAACTGCAGGACACTCTCTGGGTGGGAGGGATGGCACATTATCTCTCCGTCAAGCACAGGGACATGACACAATAATGCCCCCTCCCTCCATCCAGTTTAGTGCAGTGGTATTCATTTTGGGATGCAGTCTGAGGATTTGTATTGCACGAATGCTCAATGTTGTGCGAATGAAATAACTTTACTGTGCTCATTTAATACTGGATTCAGTAAACCTCACAACAAGTGGTTGTCTTTTACCTACTGTCATTCTGCAATATCCTAAACAGAGCCTAACCTAACCTATAGAATGAGTTACTTAAAGTGCACCTAGTGTGGTTTTAAAACGTGCCTAATTCTGTTGTAAAGACAATACATACAATACGTCAAAAAACACTTTAACATTTTCATAATTTAAACTGCAGCATTACCTTTCCCCCCCAATGTCACAAACAACTCGTTAAATGATACGTTCTAAAGGATTCGTTCTAAACTCCGCCTTTCAGAGTACATACTCTGCTCTGATTGTTCAGATGTCCCAGTCTGTTGTGATTGGTCTATCGCTGTCAGCATGTTTCAAAAAGGAAACGTCCACTACCATAACGAGTTTCAGCTCCGTCTGTTAGCGAGCAGCCGATGAAGACCAGAGGCGGGGCTTTTTGTTACAAACCTACGTAGGTTAGTACAGGAAGTAAGTCTGGAATCACTAACGACTCGATTCAGCTGTTCAGAATCGCTTCCTTCTTCTGGGAGTCAATAACTTTGCTTGTTGTGCGCTTTGATTTTTGAAACTTTGCAGACTTTTAACATTCACAACCAGCTCTATAACATATTACATCTACATATTTTAATGTTAGCTAGCTAAAATAAAAGCTTTAGACCCTGTCTAGACCGTTTTTACTCTCACACATACGCACAAACCTTTATGATGTGTCAATAGCCAGGTTTTTTTTTACTTTTCACCCCTAAAATAAAAGAAAATCAAATGAAATCAAACCTGAGAAGACCGAGCTGGAGTACTTGAGAGCTAGATGGAGATTCGATTCAATTACACTCTCAGACTCTCGGGCCACACCTAAAAGTCTGGCGCATCATTTGTTTGTATGAGATGTTAGGCTTTTATGGAGTCTATGTTTCAAAGTTAATCCATTCCAGAGTTCATCATCACTGGGCGTGTTGCCAAAATCCGTGCAAGTCTGTTTGCCTGTGCCAATAATTTGTGCCTGTACTTAAGTGTAAACATTGTAAATATTTATGTCTTTAACTGAAACTGTTTCATCTCCCGACTCCTCCTCCAGATGAAGACTGGCGAAGGTCATCATCCTGTTCTCTCTCTCTCAACCTGAAAAACCATTACAGTTCAGACCAGCCCATCACGTCCACGCCAGCAGGAGAGGCTCAAGTCCCCCCTACACCCCCTTATACCATGACTACCATGGCCTGCGCCGAGTCCTACCTCAGCCTGCTCAGAACGGGAACGTCTCATACTGTCACAGCCAATGGCAAGCCAGCAAACATAGGACGCAGGCAGGGAACGGGCAGTACAAGCAGTGACTTCACAAAGTTCAATTCAGCGGCAGTGGATCAACGGTATGCAGGATTTGTCTTTACCTCATACATTTAAATGCACAGAAGCTTATACGTGAGCACAAATCTGAGATATGCTTGGGTGGGCTCTCTTTCCCTCTCTCTCACTGCCGTTCTCAGCTCTTTCACGTGTCACGTGTCAGCTGGACCAACTACTAACACTGTTTTTTTCCAACACAAACTATTTTGTTCAACACATCGGTTCAGTGGTTAGCTCATGTTTCTGTTTTCTAAGGAAGATTATTTGGCTCCAATCCTCTCCATCATCACGTGCGTCTTTATGGAGTGCGCAAATATTAGTTGCATCTATAATAGACTGCGTGTACTGTGAAACTGCAATTATATATTCGTAGTTTGTAAGTTACTAGCTAGCGCTCGAACTCGGCGCTGTACGTTTGCATGGACAACAATAATCTGATATTAAGACTATACTCAGTGATTGATGATGACCTTAATCCGAATCAACATAAATGGAATTAAGACGTGGAGTATTTCTTGTTTTAGTTGCATTATTGAAGTGTATTACAGACATGTACACACTTTAATCACACTATTAACGTCGTGTGGGAGTTTTCACCATATTGTGCGACAGGACAAGTTCACACATGGCAGTGCTCAACCGTTTGGCGGCAAACAGGAGAGCATGGCTGCGTCCAAAAGCGCTTACTTACCTACTATATTGTAGGAGAAATACACCCATTTAGGTAAGTACGTGGTTTGGGACGCAGCCGATGGCTTCCAGCAGTCGTCTATTTGCATGTATTGCATGACAAATAATTAACTGCACTTGAAGCTTTCGTGAAATTAAAACTGAAACACCCAAAACTGAATACGGGTCCATACCGAAGACGGACTGTACGTCGATACGTGAAATTCTGAAGGGACCATCGAACGGCGTGGCGTGGGGACGTAATGACGTGCTGTTAATCGATCTGTGTTCTATAACATCTAAAATGGGAACAGGAAATGTATAGTCTAAAAGCGACTCATGTAAACACCTTAATCAGAATATTGTCTTATTCAGAATAAGGTCGATAATTAGATTACTGCTGTCCATATAAACATAGTCAGTGTTTTTCTGGCTTCGTAAAACACGAAAACCTTATTTATGTTCTTGCTGCTTTGTTACTGCTAATATTCATATTAAGAACAAATACAGTACGGCCACAAGCAGTAGGTAAAAGAAAAGCGATCTGGAAAATAGATGTTTTTAACAGAGAGAAGGTGTGGTTTGTATAAAAATGAGTGTGTTTCATTATTGACTCATTGTCGGGAGGACAGGCTACACAACACTCCTGATTGGGGTTGGTTGAAATGGGTGATTGCTTTCGTCCCCGTGATTTAGTGCCTGAATTTATTTCATTATTGGCTACAGTGTAAGCATGTCCACTCTTAATTGCTCCATATTGCACCATAGTCCATAGTTATCATAGATTGTTCATTCCCCAATATTGTTATTGTTTAATTCTCATAAGTGACTCGTTGTGGCTACACAACGCCCCTGATTGGGGTTGATTTTAACAGGTGATGGCTTTCGTCCCCTTGATTTAGTTCCTGAATTTATTTCATTATTGCGTGCAGTGTGAGCATGTTCGCTCTTAACTGCACCATATTGCATCGCAGTGCATGGTTATCATAGAGGGATAATTTCCCAATATTGCTATTGTTTAATTTTCATAATTGATTTGTTGCGGTAGGAGAGGCTATACAACGCACCCCGAAGGGCGGTGATCAAAATGGGCGATTTGTTTTTTGTCCCAGTTTTACTTTGTGGATTTCTTAAATTATTTGCTGAGATATGGCAGTGTATATATTTCTCTCTCCGTGCTCATGCTCCATGCTCCATGCTCCTGGATAAGTGATCACATGTAGAAAACCATGTGGATAGTAATTATTTCTGGTACCCATGTTTATGACATGTATTGATTGCCTGGCCCCTCTGGAACTAGAGTATGGCCATGAGAGATGTCTCTCTTGCCTAGGGGTTGACCACTTAAGACGGATTGACAGAGATGGCATGCATGAACTGCAGCTCCATGAGCTTAGCAGCACGGGCAACCAGGCTGGCCCGGCTAAAGGGCAGGTTGGGCACTCAACCACATCCTACACAGACCATGTCTCCCAGCTCTCATAAGTGCTGTAAGACCGATTCGTGGGAGGCCCCTGGTAAGGGGAAACGCAGAAGGGTAGATCCCCTAGCCCAGAAGGTAGACACCTTGGCTTCTGAGTTTGCAGAGATTAAGTCTCTCCTCCTTAATCTGCAACCACCAGTGCACAACCTGCTTATGGTCCCGCAGCAGCTGCACCGCAGTCTGCCCCAGGGTGCTGCCTTTGAGACCCAGGAGGAGGATGCACTCTCCACTAGGGCCTCAGAGAGCCTACTTATCGGGGGAGGTTATGACGAGGAGTGGGCAGGTCAGAGCTCCCGTTTATCTCATACCAATTCACGGGGGACGAGCCACAGCACACTGAAGGGCTCGGGGACCGGTCAGACATCAGTCAGGCCTGTGGTAAAAATGGCCTTAGCACGTCTAGAGCTAGATGTAGCACCTGTCCTGGTGACTCCTCAGAGCACCTTTTTCATGAACACCTCTCAGTCCGCAGCTCTCTGTGTCTCACTCTCAGCTCCATACAGTGCATCCGGAAAGTATTCACAGCGCTTCACTTTTCTCACATTTTGTTATGTTACAGCTTTATTCCAAAATGGATTAAATTAATTATTTTCCTCAAAATTCTACAAAAAAAAACCCCATAATGACGACGTGAAAAAAGTTTATTTTAAATCTTTGCAAATTTATTAAAAAACAACAACAACAACAACAACAACAAAAACACATTTACATAAGTATTCACAGCCTTTGCCATGACACAAAATTGAAGCTCGGGTGCATCCTGTTTCCACTGATCATCCTTGAGATGGGCTAGACAGGTAGGTGAGTTGCACGCCTTATCAGTAAGCCGTGAGTGCCTACACTGGAGGTCTGGGAACACAGGGGTAACTTTATGGCCAAACCCTTCATTTCTCCCAAAGACCATTTCTTTGTCTTATATGAACCAGCCCCTCAGTCTGTCAGCTTTTGAGCCCCCAACGCAGGAGAATGAGCAGGGATCAACTGTGAGTCTGTTGTGCCCAGTGTGAGCACTAAAGTGTTGTATCCAAATGACTGCTGAATTCCGGCAGTCAGATCCACTAGTTTGTCTGCCATACGGGGCATAGGCGAGGTCACGCTTTGTCCAAGCAGCGTCTGTCAAAATAGATTGGAGAGGCTATCGTTTATGCCTATGAGGGTAAGGGCCTCCGGATCCCTCCTCAGGTTTGAGGTCACTCAACCAGTAGTGTGTCTACTTCATGGGCAGCCCTACAAGGGGTCCCTCTTTCAGGTATTTGTGCAGCTATGTCATGGGCATCAACCTGCACATTTGCAAGATTTTATAGGGTAAATGTAATCTCGCACAACCCGGTGGCTACAGCCATTGTTAAGGGGCACGTCGAACCTTGGTGGTATTAGTCATCCAGGTGCTGAAAGCACTGCCTCTGGCGGTCAATAGAAATGAAATAGAACAATGGTTATATATGTAACCCCGAATTTCGGATGACCACCAAAGCTTGGCAGTCACTCGGAAGATTCGCGAGAAGTTTGCCAAGAGGCTGTTTCCGGGGTGAATGTGCCTTTAGTACCGGACCAAAAGGCACACTTCACCCAGGCCACAGGTGACTTTGTTGATATGAACACTCGACCTGCACGTACACGTGATGGACATCCAGGTGCTTAAAGCACCCCCTCTGGCGGTCATCCAAAATTACAGAATTACACATGTAACCAACGTTTTCCCTGGAGGTCTCTAATCCAGGTACTGGCCAGCCTCAACCCTGCTTCGCTTCAGTGCGACACCAGGTGAGAACTGTAGCGAGATATGGCTCGGGCGAGATTTGTAAAAAATGTCCTCATAAAATAAATGACCGAGTGTAATATTTTTGTCTGATCTGTTTCATTGTGTTCTCTTTATATACTTTTAGGACTTGTGTGAAAATCTGATGATGTTTTACGTCATATTTATACAGGAATATGGAAAATTTGCAAATGTTCAAGCACCACTGTACTATATCGACAATACAGTGCCACGGTTTCATTTATCTTGTCTTGTATTTTCATCACACTTTTCAAATCTCCGCCTCGTCTTTCTCCCTTTGCCTCATCACTCAAAATTTCAATGCATATTAAGTTGTGGGAGTGCAAACACAAATAATGAAAGTGTATAAGAGGACTGTCTTCCCACGTTGTTTGGCCATAATATAAAAGTCTGTGTGTGTGTGAGAGAGAGAGTTTCATGTAACAGGTAATGGAAATTTTTTGACCTTTTGCCGGGTTTTGAGGAATCATTACTGTGTGTGTGTGTGTGTGTGTGTGTGCGTGCGCAAGAATCTACAGTACCACCTGCTCTTGAGTTTTCACTTCATGGGGAAACACACACACACACACCTGCCCCTTTTCAAGCCTGACAGGATGTTTTATTACCTTGATTTGACTTTTTTTTCCCCCTGAAGAATAAAATACATGCCATTTTATTCAGAAATACCAGCGTCTCTATGGTAGCGGCTACAGTGCTCCACAAAGCAGCAGAGGAACACAGCCACATTACACACACAATTCTGCTTCCTTATACACTTGAAATACAGTACAGAGTTTTTAATGACGTAAAAAGTCCAAAAGAGTCCTAATATTGTTTGTCTAATGGAGGGTAGCTAGTATCAGCTATGATAAGGTGCATATGAAAGAGAATGAAGTTTATTATTTATTCTGTCGTGTTTTTAGAGGCACAGACTCATCAAAAGTGGAGAGTCGTGTCCACTGTAGCCTTAGAGTCCTGTTCTTGGCTTACCAGAGCAGAACCTGGTGTAGTGTTTGGTATTGTCACTCATATATCTCATATTCGATGTATTGTGCTTTCGGGATGCTTTTCAGCTCACCACGGTTGTAGTAGGAGTGTAGGAGACTCACTTGATGTTTTTTATTGTTGTTTTTTGCACCTTTCTGCATAAGGCTGTCGTGTGTGAAAATCCCACGAGATCAGAAATATCTAAAATTGCTAAAAACCAGCCCATCTGGCACTAACTACTACGCTGTGGTCAAAGTGTTCCAAGTTAGGCGTTTACTTTTCTGAGGGCACTCGGAAAAATAAGAGCTGTGTCGAACGCGTGTTCTGCAGGTATTTTATGTAATGAAATTTGTGCGTAACTTTCCAAGAAACGAACAAAAATATACAGTGAGAGAGAAGAAAAACGCTCTGGAACTGAAAACGGTGAATTCTGCGGGCAAAACGTAACCCGGTCTTCAGATAAAATACCATTCTGGCACAAAACTTGTGTGTAGGCGGGGCTTAACAGCGATTTACTCTCATTGGCAAGTGAGATTTGGAGTGTCCAGTTGAGGAGGAGGAGGATGATGTTTATGATGACAACGACGCTCCGTGCCGCTCCTGAGGGCTTATCTCGGAAAAACTGTCGTATGAGACTACACAAACCTCAAATATTAATTATGAACTAATGTACTGACTATGTAAATAAGTAAGTCATTTCCCCTACAAAGTACAAACACTAGAACTATACAGAGAACCACATCCAGAACGCTCTCCAACATTCGCGCCACTGACGTTTCTATTTCCTGGTACAGGGAGCTGTCCATCCAACTCTCACTGGCCAATGAGAGTAAATCGCTGTTAAGCCCCACCCACAGGAGAGGTTTGTGCCAAGATGGCGGAGTGTAAACAAAACATTTGAAGGCGTAAATCAAAACTCTGGCAGCGCGTTCATAAACCACGATTAGCGAAAAACGTAGCTTCGAAAACTGTTAACAAAGAACGCCGTGTATTTGAAGACAGTGTTACGTTTTTGTCGCCGAGTGTCAGTGTTTTCAATACATTCAGTACTTCTGGCACAAATGTAATACCATATTATTTCAGCATAATGAAAGTGAAAGCAAAAAAAAAGACAATGCTCATGCAGCACAATTATAAACACAGCATGGAAAATAAGCCAACAACATCGTGAAAGCATGTGGGAATCAGACGCTGTCCCTTATAAACACGCCAAGAATTCTAAACACTCTAAGAGATGTTTAGGACTTTGTAAACACACACTAACACACACATTGGTCTTACTATCCTTCTGAGGACCTTCTTGTGACATAATTATTAATCCAGCTAATTCACACAATTCCTGTACCTAAATCTTAATCTCAGTAATAAAGGAAACCTTTGGATTTGTTTTTTTTTGTTTGTTTGTTTGTAAAGCTGCAGTTTTGTTTTCATATTTTTCAATTAAGCTTCTTGTGGGGACCAGCCAAATGTCCACACAAGGTCAAAACTGTCCGATATTGCTGTTGTTGTAATCTCCCACCAAGATATTAACACTGTAGCCACTCTCAAAGCAGTGAGTCATAGCTTACCAAGAACAGCATGAAGTGTCTTCCATGTCGCACCCACACGCACACATGCAGAAAACAAGACAGAATTAAGTCATCTAATTCTGCTACTTTCTTATATAGAGTATCTCACAAAAGTGAGTATATCCCTCACATTTTGTAAATATTTAATATGTTTTAATGTGACAACACTGAAGAAATGACACTTTGCTACAATGTAAAGTAGTGAGTGTACAGCTTGTGTAAAAGTGAGTACACCCCTAAGTGAAAATGTCCACTCTGGGCCCAATTAGCCATTTTCACTCCCCGGTGTCATGTGACTTGTTAGTGTTACAAGGTCTCAGGTGTGAATGGATGAGCAGGTGTGTTAAATTTGGTGTCATCGCTCTCACACTCCCTCATACTGGTCACTGGAAGTTCAACATGGCACCTCATGGCAAAGAACTCTCTGAGGATCTGAAAAAAAGAATAGTTGCTCTACATAAAGATGGCCTAGGCTATAAGAATATTGCCAAGACCCTGACACTGAGTTGTTACATGAAAAGATTTAAACAAATATTTACAAAAATGTGAGGGGTGTACTCACTTTTGTGAGATACTGTATATGTATATTCATTTCAGAACTTTCCTTCCCAGTGCCTCTATCCTCCGATATCATGTTTAATGCATTGCCAAGACTCAAATACTTACTCAACACACACACACACACACACACACACACATACACGTTGTGAAGCGTTTCTTTCTACTATGTGTGCTCCTGTTATGCTCCGTTCTAGTTATTTCTCCTCCCTCCTTCCTGATTCAGTCCCTTATGAATTAGGAGGTGACAAGCTTCAGTTTCGCAAGACCCCACCTCTCAGCATGTGCCTGTCTTGTGTGTGTGTGTGTGTGTGTGTGTGTGTGTGTGTGTGTGTGTGTGTTTGAGCACACGTTCAAACTTCACTTCCACACACTGCAGGTTAATGCCGTTGCTGCTCCCTGCGCGTTTCTGCTTTCCGGGTCAGCGCTCTTGTCTTTGTCTGGCCGGCCGTCTGAATGCGTTGACATTTTTTATATATATTTTTTTCAATGACTGCATATGTTTGTGTTTTTGTGTGTCCGTCTCTATTTAAGCACCACTCCCACACTGTTGTGTCTCACGCTGTGTTTCTGTTCAATCAGTGCCGATCCTTATATGGCCTTTCTTTCTGTATGCATTGACATTTTTAAAACGTAAAAAAAAAAGAAGAAATCTTGAGTGTGTTTGGTTTTGTCTTCAAGTCCCACTCCAGCAGGCCTCAGTGTCGTGCTGTGTGTGTGTGTGTGTGTGTTTCTGTTCAAAAGAATAGCCTGTATGTGTGAGAAAGAGATGTAGAACGAGCGCTGTAAAGGTGCCTAGATGGGTCTGTATATTGATCTATAATAGTGGTCACACTAATTACAAGCACTTACAGACAGAAGAGTGCGTGTGCACATGTGATATACTGGCTGAATTCTATAAAAGAAATTAGCGCAGCATTAACATTAGCACAACATGCTTCTACACTGCGTTCACTCAGTAATTCACAGCTTAAGAACACACACAAATCAGTACACAAAGGGCAAGTAGATTTCCTATTCAAAGTTACATACAGCCAATTCCTCTTCCTATTGACATTGCAGAACAAAAGTTTTAACGTTGTATACTAAATTGTTTCAGAAATGAACAACATAAAACCAAGGCAAACTGAGTAAACACAAAAAACAGTTTTTTAATGATAATGTTATTTATTGAAGCAAAAAAAATTATCCAATACCATCTGGGTCTGTGTGAAAATGTATTTGCCCCTGTAGTTACTAATTCCTGAAATCTATGAAACTGCATTTATAATGGAGTTCAGCTGGACTATACCCAACAAGGCATAATTACTGCAAACCCTGTTTAATCAAATCACATCAACACTTAAATAGAACTTTGAAGTTGGTTAAAAGGTCTTACTCAGTAACACACAGTGCCAAAGCTGAAAGAAATTCCAGAAATGATGAGGAAGAAGGTGATTGAAGGTGATATGACAGTCTGGGAAGGGTTACAAAGCTATTTCAAAGGCTCTTGGACTGCAAAGAACCACAGAGAGAGCCGTTATCTCCAATAGGAAAAACTTAGCACAGTAGTGAACCTTCCCAGAAGTGACCGACCTTCCAAAATTCCCCCACGAGCACAGCAACTACACATCCAGGAAATCACAAAAAAGCCAAGGACAACATCAAAGGACTTACAGGCATCTCTTGCATCAATAAAGGTCACTCTTCATGACTCCACTATCAGAAAGACATTGTGCAAAAATGGCATCTGTGAAACAGTGGCGATTAGAAAACTACTACTAACCCAGCAGAACATTAAGGATCGTCTGAATTTTGCTCAAACACACCTTGATGATCCTCAAACCTTTTGGGACAATGTTCTGTGGATTGATGATTTGAAAGTGGAACAGTTTGGAAGACCAGCGTCCCGTTATATCTGGCGTAAACCGAACACAGAATTCCACAAAAAGAACATCATACCTACGGTCAGGCATGGTGGAGGCAGTGTGATGGTGTGGGGATGCTTTGCTGCTTCAGGGTCTGGGCAACATTCAATAATTGAGTGAAACATGAATTCTGCTCTCTACCAGAAAATCCTAAAGGATTATGTCCGGTTTCAGTCTAAGCTGAATCTCAAACGTAACTACTTTATGCAGCAAGACAATGATCCAAAGCATAGGAGTAAATCCTAGTACTAGAAGTAATTGAAAGACTGATCTACAGTTATCGGAACTTTTTGGTTGCAGTTATTGTCTCTAAAGGTGACAACTAGATTTTAAGTTTAAGGGGGGCAGTTAGTTTTTCACATGGGTGATAGGTCTTAGATAACTATTTTTTTGCTTCAATAAAAAAATAAAAGCTGTATTGTGTGTACTCAAGTTGCCTTTGTTTTATGTTGTATTTCGTTTGAAGATCTAATACTATTATGAGAGATACACCATAACAGAAGAAATCGGGATGGGGCAAATACTTTTCACAGCACTGTATATGTGAGCTCGTGTATGCGGAAGAGGGCAGATAGTGCTTTCCTTCCAGCTAAGAGGAAGCATGTGTTAAAGGAAATCAAAATGGAAGTGTTGTGACTTTTAGTATGACTATGTCAGCCTTAATGTTATCTATACGCTAGTGTGCTCCAAAACACTGACTACGTTTACATGGACAGCAGTAATGATGGACCTTATTCTGAATAAGACAATATTGTGATTAAGGTGTTTACATGAGTCGCTTTTAGAATATTCATTTCATGTTCCTGTTTTACGTGTTATAGAACATAGATCGATTAATGGTACACGTCATTACGTCCCCACGCCACGTCATCCGACGTTCCCTCCTGACTTTCACATATCTTCATTATGGTAGTGTACACAGTTTTGGGTGATTTTATTTTTAATTTTACAGAAGCTTCAAGTGCAGTTAATTATTTGTCATGCTGTACGTTCAAATAGATGACTGCTTGAAGCCGTGGGCTGCGACCCAAACCGCATTCTGAGCTAAATATGTGTATTTCTCCTACTATATAGTAGGTAAGTAAGTGGTTCCGAACGCAGCCGTGCTCTCCTGTTTGCTATCAAACGGTTGAGCACGACCGTGTCTGTACGTGTCCTGTCGCAAAATGCGGTGAAAACTCCCACACGACGTTAATAGTGTGATTAAGGTGTCTGTAATGCACTTCATTACATTACATTTACAGCACTTCAGTAGATTACATGTCTGTAATGCACTTCGATAATGCGACTAAAACAGGAATACTAAACAGGTCTTACTTCGAGTATGACTTTAGTCGGATTAAGGTAATCAATAATCAATGTTTACATGCTAGTTTCTTAATCAGAGTATCGTCTGATTCGGGTTAATATCGGATTATTTTCCTGTAAACGTACTGTACTGACTGACGGTATTCGCATTCGGACGAAATATACATTCCAAAATCTACAGTCTGTCTCTACCAACAGATTTGATGACATCATTCTGCACTTCAGCTTCTCATCAGATATTCTCTCGAATCAAACGTACTCTAGAATCTGAAGTGTCCTGTCCCCAACATTATAAAAATCCATGGTACTAACTCTCGAGTATGGCTTAGCCCAGGCTTTGAGGTAAGCTAAATACTACTGGGTATTTGTAAAGGGGGCGGAGCCGCTCGAAAAAAAAAATAACCTAATCTATAATCTGCTTTAGATAGGTAGATTTTTTTTTTGCTTTTGTGTTTTTGTACATTTTAAATAACTTTTCATAACTTTTATAATTTCAAAAAATTAATAAATTTTGGCTTTTAGAAAACTATATAAGGGACAGGTATGGAACATGAATAATCAGAAATGTTTTTGAACACTATAACTCCTTTGAATGAGAGAACTAGGCTGTAATACTGTGGACTATTTTACATGTAAAACATGTTGCATTCCATTCGTCTTGCGTTCTAAAAACATTCACATACGAACGATGTAAACTGCGACGAATTTTACATTCGCGTCCCGATTGGTAAAGTTTTTCTTTTTTAAACTACGTTTTAGTCTATTTTCGTCAACGATATTGCACAGTTTAAACACAGTTAGTGTTTAATGATGTCGGGGTCGCATGGGGGGGGGAAGGCTCGTCGACGAACACTGTGTTGCATTTGTGTGACGTGTCACCAGTTGGCTCTGAGGAAAGAATTAGGACACAAGGTAGAGAAAAGAGAAGCAGAGAAAACACATAATGGCGACTAATGAAATGAAAAGCACCCTGTGTGGCTTGTCATTATTGCCGGAATCACAGCTCAGTTTCATGCACTTACCCAGGAAATGAGTGCTTCCCTGCAGCTTTGCTACCTGTTATTGCGATCACAGGATGAAGCGGAGAGCCTGGGTACACACACACAAACACACACACACACACAGGATATAACCAGATTTGTAATGAACAGATCATGTGTTCTAAACAAGTAATACATACAAATTGAAGACGTACTTCTTTCATTTATTTATTTAATATTTTTTGTGATTTGAACTAGTAGCCTGGCCTGAACAAAATCCTAAGCTCCAAAACGAAAGCATATTTCCACCATATTTGCAATGCAGTCCCCTACCATCTGGTCAAATATGCATAGTTCCTCACAGTGCGGCTCCAGAAACTGCAAAACACCTTAAATAAATTTTTTCCAGAAAACAACGAAACACTCGACACACGGTGCCAAATTCACACTTTTCACTGTCTGTAAAGAAATGTAATTACGGATGAGAACGCCGACATACTTCCTATCGAAGAAACTTGACCGTGACCCTGACACACCTCTTGAGTGCACTATTCCTGCTTAGTTATGGTCATGTTGCTAAAATATGACAGTAGGGAAGAGGTGGTGCGAGCCACTGCAACATGAACGTGAAGGACTTTGCTTTCCACAGTGTAATGTCTTTTGAATACATGCCCGTAAAAATCTCTGGCCCATCTGTTGCTCGTCTAATCGTATTGATTTATCGACCCCCAAATATGTAACCATGTTGGCTGAACTCCGGGAGTTGTTTACTCGAGCCTGTTCACTATGCCCTGTGGAATTTTACTCTAAAATGCATGTTAGCACTGCTTGCTCTACTGCTAACGAATTCAGAGATGTTCTCGAATGCTTTTGTTTTACGTGTTGTAGATTTCTGTACTACTTCACAAGGTCATATCCTAGACTGAATCTGTTCTATTGGCTTAGGTAGCGTTTATATTACTGGATGCCAAGGTAATAACTACGATCATTTCCTTATTGAGTTTATGCTCAGCTTTCCTATCCATATGCCCTCTAATAGACTCTCAGATCTTTCCGTTACACTAAAGCTATCACTCCTGCTGCTGTTTTGGCTTCTCTACACCCATCCACTTGATCGTCACTTGAACTAAGAGCCTTGAAAACTGCAGATAGATGCAGATGAGACGCTGTAGACCTCTTTGCCTATGGGGACCACTTAAACATATTAGGTATTATAGGGATGTCTTTTAAAAAGCACCCATTTTACCCCTAGATGTAATACAAGCCTTAGATGTCCCCAGAATGTGTCTGCGAAGTTTCAGCTCAAAATACCCAACAGATCATTTATTATACCAAGCTGCAAATGCTCCTTTTTCGTGGGAGCAAAAATATTGTTTTCGTGTGTGTCTCTTTAAATGCAAATGAGCTACTAAACCCCATCCCCATACCAGAAGAGGGCTGTGCCTTTACAGCTCGTGCTTCAGATACTACAGCAACAACAAATCAGGAGAACCGGTATGTCTGACACTGTAAATACCGGTGTTCATCCCTATATGTATGAACTATACAGACAGTAAGCATTTTCGAGTTAAAAATAAAAATGACATGACTCTGGTCTCCGTGAATACACTCGGAGATAATGGTTACTTTAGCCGCATTAGCCGTGGAATTTGCTAACAAGAACGTTCGGAAAAGAAAAAATAGAAAGAGCGATACTTGCGTCTTCTGGATATGACGCTGGATCATGAACAGTTGTTACTGATCCATGCTTGAGAATCAATTTTTCATTAAATCCTGCTTTGTATTGACCTTCGTACTCAAAGCAGTCTGGTCTAAAATGATTCAAACGAACGAATTTAGCTATATTTCTGGGCACATTTCCTTCAAAAATAAAACGACTCCACTGCGTCTTCAGTGGTTCTGATGCCGGGAGAACATGAAGACTCTTATGTTCAGTCCTACAGCCAAGAACACAACACTTATAAAGTTTACAAAGTGGAGACATTCTTCTCATCACTATAGCTGCTCCAGCATGGAGAACATGGCGGACTGTGTGCAGCTCACTCAGCAGACGATCTATGCTAGTAAAGCAGAGGCCGTCATTAGTCGTGGACGGGGCTTGTTCCAGTGTGACACACTGGATTGAAAACTCAAATGACTCATTTTGAGACACTGTTTATGTTTTATGTGGATTTTTTTGGCCATTATAGGATGGTTGTGTACACACACTGCCGACACACATTTATGTTCAAACACCATGTGAAAGGGAATTTTGCACAATACTGTAGGTCCCCTTTAATGCTGGTCACACTGCCTGTATCAAATAAGACACAAATAAATAAATAACTCTTGCCACTATAAATAAAATTCATAATCCACCTATAACAGATACCCCTAGTATCCTGTTCCTTTTAATCTTTAAATCACTACTGTCATGCCAGTCCTCAAACACACTAGCCTTGTCCATAATGGCCATTCTAATTACGGACCAATTTCTAACCTTCAATTTCAGTCCAAACTGCTAGAAAGAGTGCTTTTCTCCCGACTACAAAACTCTCACTATTAACAATCTCTTTGAGTCTTTTCAGTCAGGTTCCTGTCCTATTCATAGTGCTAAGACTGCTCTTCTATAAGTCAACAATTACCTTTCTGCTGGTGCTGGAGCCATCTGTGTTTTCATTCTGATCATTTTCAGTGCAGCTTTTGACATGGTTAGACATAAAATTTTGCTTTCCTACCTTTTCAGCATTCCTGGCAAGGCCCATGTTTGGATTGTGTTTGCCCTTTCAGACAGATGACACTTTGTGTCCATTGGTAAACAAAAATCCTCCCCCTGTCATACACGGTGTCCCTCAAGGATCAGTCCTGGGTCCCCTTCTTTTCATCATATACATATGCTTCCCCTCGGTCAGATCATTTGGTCTAAGCTCCCAGTGTTACACAGATAACAGTCAGATTTATCACAGTATAAGGTACACTGGCGCATGGTGGCTTAGTGGTTAGCACGTTTGCTTTACACCACCAGGGTTGGGGGTTTGATTCCCGCCGCAGCCCTGTGTTGCAGAGAATTTCTCCCCAATTCCAAAGACATGCAGACATGCATGGTAGGATGATTGGCCTAGTGTGTGAATGTGTGTATGATTGTGCAATGGATTGGCACCCTGTCTGGGGTGTACCCCTTCCTGTGCCCGTATGCTCCCTGGGAGCGGTGTAGATGTATGTAACTTCCATATTCTCAGCTGATATCGATGGCGTCAATGTTTAACCCTCTACAGTTATTCTGAAGCTAAAATATATATGGCCAAAGGTATGTGCACACCTGACCATCACACTGATATTTGACCACTCCAAACCATGGACATTAATAGACTCCAGTCTTCTGGGAAGGAAATTTTGGAATGGGTCTGTAGGAATCTCTGCCCTTTCAGCCATAAGACACACCTTAGCGAGTTTGGGCACTGATGTCAAGTGAGAAGGTCTGGTGCACAACCCTATACCCCTGCTCAGAGTCTCAGGTCCACCAATTCTGGTTTGCTGATAGTTTCTTTATTTGAAGTGGAGTCACCGCTTCATATAAACCACGCAAACCACACGCGGTGCACAGCAGCTCGTCTCTGCTGCGGTCTCCAAAAAAATAATCATTTAATTGATTTCATTTAAAACGTGTACATGTTTTTAATCACTCATCAATCTTCCTGGAAATCATACACATT